>JAOTQE010029345.1:0-10373 GCA_025631205.1 Nesometra sesokonis
AGACCGACAGACAGACAGACAGACAGACAGACATTTTTGAAAAGCTGTTTATAGAGACGCTTTCCGCGTCTAAAAAAGTATAATGCATACTCCAAGCAAGGAGATACATGCCATCGTGACAGGATTTAATATTTTGACATAAATTATGTCATCATCAGAAATGATGGTGACATAATTTATGTCGAATTATTGAATCCTGTCACGTTGATGTCCATCTCATTGCTTGGAGTATGCGTTATACTTTCTTTTAGTAAAATTACATAATACATTTATAATTTGAGAAAAAATGTGAATATTTATATTGTTAATGCAGGTAGCTTCACACCACAGCAGGTTTCGATTGGAGTTTGGTATGGAAATGGTGGAAACAATGCTATTGTTTCTAGCTTGTCTTACCCACCCTACCATTTTTAGTGAACATGGCTATTATTTTAGTCTTCACACCTCCCTTGAACGATGCTTAGTATAGCTAGTTACTCTACCCTACCATAATTAGTTGTGAACAATGGCTATTGTTTTAGTTTTCACTGAAATGAGGCTTTGTTTTAGCTGGTTCCTCCACTCTCTGACTACCACTTAGTCTGGCCAGTTAATTATACCACACTCATTGGACATGTGAACTCTCACTCCTGAGGACGATTGAAGCACATCGATAGAACATTGAGTAGCTTTTACTAATGTTATCTTATTTTTAAATTTAAAAGACCTGAATGACCTACCCTTGATCACTAAGTAATATATTTTGCTTCTAAAAATGAAATATATACAGCACCTGAAGCTGCAAGGTTTTCTTTTTTACTAATATGCCACAAACAAGTCTAAATTTCATGATTAAAGATTGCAACATTGAAAAATAAATGAAAAAGCTTTCCTGTATGGAATATGGACCACATGTCATTGGAAAGTAAATAATCCTGTATGTATCTTAAATGGTTAACACTATACTTGGATGTCAATTTGAAAATTAATAGGTGGAAATTAAGTATAGACTTGAATGAATAGAGGGTGGCACATGTCTCATTTTACAGAATGATGTATTGCAAAAACCGAAAGATCCATTAAAAAACTTTGATGAAGAAACTGTACATATTAAAATGAGATACATGCCACATTTCAGGATTCAATATTTCAACATCAATTATCATATCATCATCAGAAATGATATGACATAATTAGTCTCAAAATATTCTTGATGATGATATAATTAATGTTGAAATATTGAATCTTGACATGATGGTACACATCTCATTGTTTGGAATATGTATTATACTTTCTTCATGTTTTGTAAGTATGCACCTTTGTTCACAAAATGTGTGAGTTTGAAAAGCATATGCAAAAATCCAATTAACACACCAATCATTAAATTAAGCAAATTAATAAACCAGTAAATTAAAAAATATTTAGAGATGTGTAAATGTTAGCATTTTGTTAGTTGTCTTTATTTCATCACAGAGTCTATCAAAAAATATCAGTAAGTGTTTTATACCAGAAAAACCACCACAATCCGTAAATTAATAAATACCCAAACCAATGAATTACTTGGTGTGTTGTAAGTATGAACTTTACTATATTTTTATTATAAAGTGTACCACACTTTGAAGAGCATGCCTAAATCCAATCAACACACCAACCACAAAATCAAACAAATTAATTAACCAGTAAATAAAAAAAGAATCGATAAACCTTGCATTTGTTGGATCAACCTGTTAATTCCAGTTGGGCCATATATGACATTTTAAGATTGCAATTAAATTTAAAATAGTTATAAGCCATTTCGGCCCTGGTAAGTAATGCTTCAAAGCCAAATACTCACAATGGTATATATTCGTCTGTATCCCGGACCTCTTCAGACGAATCGATAGTCTGAAGAAGTCCGGGATACGAACGAATATATACCATTCTGAGTATTTTGCTTTGAAGCATTACTTAACAGGGCCGAAATGGCTTATAACTATTTTAAATTTAATTGCAATCATAAAATAAAAAAAGAATGAAATGTGTAAAAAAATATTAACACACTGTTTTTGGATAACCAGAAAATAATCAGAATCTATTGATGAATACCTGATCCAAATAAAACAACTGAATGGAAGAAAGAGAAAAAGACTTTCAGAATCAAGAATAGAATGAAACAAAGTACAATTAATGTAAAATAGAAAGAAGACAAATTAGAAATGGGGGAAGAGTAGAAAGCCAAAAAACAAGATTTGCAAGAGTAAAAAAGAAAGCAAGAGTAGAAATAAGACAGGGGTAGAAAAAAAAAGATTGAAAAAAGGCAAAGGAAGATCGAAAGAAGGCAAAAGTGGAAAAAGACGAGAGTAGAAACAAGGCAAAAGTACAAATATAGGAAGATCATATGAATCAATTAAAAAAAGGCACAGGCGGAAAAAAGGTTAAGATTAAAAAAGGTAAGATTAGAAAAAAAGGCAGGAGTGAAAAACGGTAGGAACAGAAAAAAGAAAAAAAGTAGGAAGAAGAAAAGGGTAAAAAGAAGGAAAACATCAGAAGAAGACATTGTAGAATGAAGGCAAGAGTTTAAAGAACGAAAGAATAGAAAGAAAGTAAGAATAGGAAGATAAATGCAGAAAGAAGGCAAGAGTAGAAGGCAAAGTTAGAAAGAAGACAAGATAGACAGAAGGTAAAAGTAGAAAAAAGACGAGAGTTCACAAAGAAGGAAACAGTAGAAAGAAAAAAAAAGACAAGCTTAAGGAGACAAATGCAGAAGGAAGGCACGAGTAGAAGGCAAAAGTAGAAAGAAGTTAAGAATAGAAAGAAGACAAAAGTAGAAAAGAGAAGAGTAAAAAGAGAAGAGTAAAAAGAAGACAAAATAGAAAAAAAGGCTGGCAAATGAAAAAAAAATTAAAAAGTAGAAATAAGGTAAGAGTAGAAACAAGACCATGGAGTAGAAAGAAGACAAAAGCAGAAAAAGGGCAAGAGTGGAAAGAAGACAAAAATAGAAAGAAGATAAGACTAGAAAGAGGGCAAAAGTAGAAAGAGGGCAAAAGTAGAAAAAGTGCAAAAGTGGAAACAATGCAAATATAAAAATGAGACAAGAGTACAAATAAGGAAAAGTAGAAAGAGGTCAAGAGATGAAAGAAGTCAAAAGCAGAAAAAAGGCAAGACTAAAAAGGTAGAAATAAAGTAAGATTAAAAAAGATAAAAGAAGAAAGATATAACAGTCTCTGAAGACTTCTGTTAGTATAACACCGCAATACCGATATTAGTACAATATAATCTGATAAAACTGCTCCTAAAATAACACCATATAAAATCCGTGAGTAAGGATCCCACAAAAACAAAATAAAACAACTCAATTCACTCTCTTACACTTGCTCCTAGGAAAGGAGTTTCCATTTGTGGACTGGGTTGTCAAATGCGAGCCATCTGAGAGTAGGCTGAAGTCAATTCCAATTAGAATTTCTACAGGAATAATAGAGTTGTTGTGTATATTTGAAATTAATTAAGTTAATGAATCAAAACAAAATATGATAACGATTTTGTTAAGATATACACACTCCAAAAAGTGAACTAACAATTCTTGTATTAATTATTGTTTTGCTGACATATTTCCACACAAAAGTCAATTATGCTTAAGAATTTTTGTTGCAATAGTGCATTTGTCATGCACATTTTAAATTACCTAATAAATAAAAAAAAATATATGATAAAAATTTTGTTAAGTCACATACATTGCAAAAAGAGAACGTTTCTTGTGTCTATTGTTTTGTTGACTATTACAGTTTTAACATACTGAAGTCAATTCTTCTTTAGAATTTCTGTTGTGATAGCAGAAAGAAGGGAGGAGTATAAAAGATAGAAATAACAGATTGAAATTAATTCTGCTTTAGAATTTCTGTTGTGATAATACTGCTGTCGTACATGTTTTAATAAACAAAGTTTAATCAAAACAAAACATAGATGTTGTTAAGACATAAGCATTGTAAGAATAGAACTACCTCTATTATATTTGTTCACTATAATAACTTACAGTAGCGCTCAATATCTGCCATAATTATTCATTCTATTTATTCTATAGCAGTGTTTATTTACAAGAAGATGCCAATGAGAAGATGGATGTACTATACAAGCAACAATTATTTAGGGGACACTTTTTTTTTCAAACCATAGGATTAGAAAAGGCAGCTTTTTTGTCTTTAATTTGCCATGAATTTACGCTGCCATATAATAGTAAATAAAGAGCTTGTCCTTCAGAACAACACAACACCATCAATGTAACACCCATCATGCTGTACAGTACTGGATTTAGATGGGGAAATTCGGAGAGGTTGGGAACAATCACCTTTCTCCTCCCTTTACAATCCCAAAGTATGTTTCCCACTCGCTTAAAAATTGTTCAAAATGTCTCTAATAGTAACTTAAAGAGGTAAAATAGGAAAAATAACCCTTTTTTCCAATTTAAAACACCCTCTTTCGAAAGATCTTGTGTGCGCTTTCTGAGGTTGAATGTAAACCGTGGTTGATCAAGTGACAATACACCTTTAAAATTATAGAATTAATAACATTCTGTTTTACATAATAAACATTAGACTAAAACTTACTTTCACTGGAGGTAGGTGACGTTCCACTTCCTGTGTCACTATGGTGTGACATCAAACTCGTGCCACCTGGTGATGACCCCAATGGGTCAAAGGCCATAAGATCATTGCTGCTTTTTGTACTACTGTTGGAACTGAAAGAATAATCATTTTGTTTCAGTTTTAAAACTCATTTAATGTTGAATAATTTAACAATGACTGGCATAAAAATCTATTGCAATTTTTCTATAAACACGGTTTAATTGATAAATAATAATGTTTAGACATTTATATTGCGCCAATTTAATTCAAACTGAATTATCAAAGGCGCAGTGGACTAGATGTTGCACAGTCAATATCTTGCTACTCCCCTAAGGGTCACGTCTATGCAGCTACTATATTAGCGCACATCCTTCTGTCCATGGCAGGGCTTGTGTATGGACCAGTACACCGGGGTAACACCCTACTCGTCTTGAAAGATGTACTGGGTTTTTTATAGTGCACAAGAGCCGGTTTTTGTACACTGGGCCTACGGTTTATAGTCCTTATCCGAGAAGACTTGTTCCACCACCAGAACCATGGTGCAAGCGGGCCCCGAACCCGTGCTGTTATTTATGCATGGTTCACGGTTTCCCCGCTTTAACCGCTCGGCCATACAACTCGCACAAATCAGAGCACATACCTGCTTAATATAATGGTTCATACATTGATCCTTATATTTTTAGCAGATTAGCAAACGTTCCCACATAAATAATTCAAAATTTGTATTCTAACATCAGATTCATGAATATGAATGCGTTTCTGAAAATGTATATTGCATTAATACTTTCTTTTAACAAAATAAAATAAACCTTTATTTTTATTTTATCCTCCACTTTGTGGATATGACTTGCTAAGTAAAAAATAAAAATTTAATTTTTATTATTAGATGATTTTCAATAAATAAGAATGCCACGTAACATAAAATAAAAAGAGTTTCTTGTACTGTTGTTCATTAAACTACAGTGGTTGTTTAGAACAGTTCACTATAACAAAATTGATCATTAATTTCTGTTGCAAATAAACATGATCCAAACAATTATTCTAGCATATCTGTCACAATAATTAATTAGTAACCTAACAATTTGAATTACGGATTGGGAACTGTAATTTTAGTTATGTTTTTTTTACTGTGTACGCCAATGGAACATGAATTTCCAACATGTTTTTATGATGGACCAATAAATTCTTATTTTATCTTATCTTATCTTCTCATAATGCGTAAATAGGAAATGAAATGACAACATTGCCGACAAAATTGACATTCGGAAATTTGTAAGAGGAGATATGAAACGGTTAATACACAAATGTTATCCTACCTTCTACTGCCAATCTGTGTCCGTCTTTTTACATCTCCATCTAAAATTATTAAAAATTATACTAATTGAATCTCAGAAATAAAATACAATACTGTACAAAAACAAAATACTGTACAAGAAACATTAAAAGAAACTTCAATTGATTACCCAAGAAGCTGGTAAATATTGTTACACTTTATTTTCAAGTCCTGGAGTCCATATATACACACATTTATAAATACAACATAAAAATTCATAACAATTTGTATCATAAACTAAAGGTACACATTAAAACTTACAGGTAAACTTATTAACATCTTGACTTGGCATGTAAAATGTGTGAGGTAAGTACTACAAATACAATTCAAAATATTATATTTGATGAAGGATTTCAGGATATGTAAATATAGTAAGTTGACAATGACAGTTTTAATACTAGTTGGAAGATAAACTTACTTGATTTGTCTCGTCGCATCTGTGAAAAGCAAAAAAAAAATGAAGGTAATCATTAGCAAATTGTGTAAATTTGTCTGACATTGTTATGTATCTCTGTGTCTACAAAACACAGTAGTACACAAAAAAATTTTGTATTATGCATTTCATTTCTACAGAGCAGTTGTGTACAATTGTGGTTACAATTAGTTTAATTTTTTTTATGGCTACTCTCACTCCAAAGTTAGAGATGAGGGTATTGTAATGTGTGTTGTCTGTCTGTGTGTATTTCCTGTCGAATATAAAAAAAACTACTCTTCCAATTTACACCAAAAGTGCACACCTTATCACATACCCATTTATCTCAGTCCTCTTTGAATATGGTGACAATTGGAGGGTAGATACAATTTTTTTTAAATAAAAAGTTTAAGCAAAGACTTGATCAATGGACTTGGAATCGCATTACAGACTGTAAGCATCTATATTAAGGTGCTATTTGACCGCACACTGTAACATTCCATGGGCCATAGGTTCGTATTGAATCTTTCAATGCATAATCTACTAATGAACAAAAAATAAGAACTATTAATCAAATTAATATTAATTTGGTGGATTTACCATACGGTGTGCCACGTATCGATTGCAGCGAACAGGCCAAAATCTGCAGTGCCTTATAGGAAAGAGTTGACATTGAAAGGCTGAGCTGAGCTGTGTCTGCGAGCTGCCGAGCCTACATATTGTGAGTAGGCTTCGTCTTTACTGTCTAAGACTAAAAAAGGAAAAACGAAAGGTCCACTAATCAACTTCAAGAAAGAAAGTATAATGCATACTCCAAGCAATGAGATGCACGCCATCGTGACAGGATTCAATATTTCGACATAAATTGTGTCATCATCAGTAATAATTCTTGATGATGACATAATTTATGTCGAAATATGTCATCATCAGGAATTCCTGATGATGACATAATTTGTGTCGAAATACTGAATCCTGTCACGATGGTGTGTATCTCATTGCTTGGGGTATGCATTATATTTTCTTATACCTTGTTTATTTCCTTTCGATATTTAGACCATTTTCGTCGAATTCTTACTCCGTTCTTTGCCATGTTTTTCATATGTGAAGCATCAGTGAATGCTATTCACACACTGCCACACTTAAAAATGCAGCCGAGATTTCGACCCCGATAGCACCGCATTTTGAATCCACCAAATTGATGAATTATTAAACTTACCGCTGGCGACAGTGTCAGTTTGCTGCTTGCTAGTGTTGCTTTAATTTCATCAACAGATGCTGTAGTTTTGCCCGCATTACTATCTGGTACGATTGGTTTAATTTCAACATGGATTTTTCGAGGTGGCTTTTCATAACTATCAGAATCTGAATCAGATTCTGAGAAAAAGTTGTCTTGTTTAAAACCATGTGATTTAGCTGATTAAGGAAAAATATATCAAATGGATACAACAATTATCTAAACCATTTATTTATACTGACATATCATACATATCTATTTCAAAAAATGGAAGAATAATTCAGAAAAAAGGGTTAGATCTGGTTTTCTTTTCTTGCCTGTGTCGGCCTTTATTCACGAATATTTTTTGTCATAAAAATAAAATAAGTTGAGGCCTTCAATGCATTTTTCTACATTGAACGCACAATAAACATACCTTAACAAATCTTTAACCATATTTGCATTAACTGCTGACATTAAAAGGAAGAATTTGAACAAAGAAATATTATAATATTATAATCTAAAAACAATTTGATGGCAAGAAAAATGGAATACAGTATATTGGCTCTGGTGATTGGTTTGAAAATGTATGTGTATTAATATGGAGGGAACTTTATCTTAGGACACAAGTCCGACAATAAGACGTGCACGTGCAAGCTGTGCACAATATAAATAAAACAATTATTCCTTTAGTTACTTTGTACATGCGTTCAAGCATCAGACTGCTGTTATTATTTGAAGTGTAAAATATAGTTACATTTAAAGTGGTTTAGGCCTAGGCTAGCTGAAGTACATTGGTCAGTGTCACCAACTGTTCGAGCACTGCACACCATCACTTTTATTTATCATAAAAACTTGGGCTAGTATCCCTAATCTCCAACCATCTATTACAAGGCGATTGAAGATTAGAGAGCGGCTGCTGATCCACAACTATGCAAGCAAGATCAGCAACCAAATAAAGCGATTCTTCATTGTGTTTGCTTTTATACTATTAACATCACCTGTTATGCAAATTTCACATTTTTGCGCAAATGCCTAAGTGATAGTCACAGAACGTATTGGACAGAGGTGTAAAAGGCTCCGATTTATGTAGCCTGAGGCGTTAGTTGCAATATGCATAATTCTAGATTTAAAAATAATATAATGTATACAGTTTTAATATTTACAAGCATATTTATAACAATATTTCAATTTTAATGTTAGTGTATTACCAGTTGATAATTAACTGTTTCATATCTTGTAGGTATTTAAAGTGACACCTATTCAATGCCAGTTATTACAAATTTTATATGGAAAGAACAAAACACAAGCAGTCACAAATGTGACCAGATCGACAGACATACATTTTTGAAAAGCTCTTTATAGAGATGCTTTTCACGACTAAAAAGGATATCATCCGTGGTATCTGGCCGTATAGTATATCCATCTTCATCAACCTGTGGAGTGTTCTACAAAATGAAACAAATGTTAAAAAAACATTATTTTATTTTCTGGCTCATGAGGAAAAATGAAAGGTTTGTGTGATGTAAAATCATTTTACTTAAAAAATAATATATTGTTAATGTAAATTTGTGATATATACAAAATTTGACTGAATTTGTTAAAAAACAAATATAGTTTATGTTTTGAGTTGTGAAAAAAATGTCTTCAAAGTGTGAGGTAAAACCCATGCATACAATGTTGAAAATCAAGAATCCAAAAATATGAAAATTGCATGCATTTAAATGATGTAAAAACTTTAATCCAAGATGCGGTTTAAATAACACATATCAAAACAAATTAATTACTGACAAATATTGAAATATTACTACACAACTTTAAAATTAATTAACAATTTAAACATCAAAGTAAGTAATGCAAAATATTAAAAATCAATTTAAACATATTATAACAATTGTAGCCATTGTAACTCGGATCAAATTTTTCAATGAATCAATAACACAGTAAATAAACTAACCATTTAAATACAAAGAATGTAGAATATGTAAAAAATTATGATGAAAAAATGAACCAACTTGAAAATGTAATGTTATTACTTTAACAGCAGTTAATCAAGAACAGTATTAAGATATGAATCAAAATAGTATTAAACTAGTATTGAAATATGAATCAATGTAGTATAAATGTACTGCACCATCAACTGCACATGTCTGAACTCCCTCCCAGAGCACTCTCTAGCACATGTTTCAAACAACTTAATTTTGGTCTTAAATTGTTTGGAGCATACACATTTATATTTGTCCTAATAAACATTTTTCTTCAAAAATGGCCTGAAATGGTATTTTTGACCTTTGACCTCAGTGACCTGATTTTTTCATGGTTTTATACATTCTCTGTGTATTTTCTATATCTTGGTAAAATAGTGGTCACATAAACTTTATTTTTGTGTAAAACTGTTCTGAATATACATGTTTTTATGTGCACTAATAGATTTTTTTCTGTAAAATGGCCGAAAATGGCACCTTTGACCTTTGACCTCATTTTAATGTATAGTCTGTAACTTTGTAACCAGTTGTCGTAGCAACTTGATTTTGGATTTAAATTGTTTGGAAAACATTTATATTAAGCTCTAATGAACATTTTTCTTCAAAAAAATGGGCAGAAATTGTTATTTTACCTTTAACCTCATTTAAATAATTTTGCATAAGTTTGACCCATGCTTTATGCCTATATATCTTGGCAAACAGGGGTCATACAAACTTCACTTTCTTGTAAATTTGTGCAGAGTATACGTTTCTATGTGCTCTTATGAACCTTTGATCCCATAAACCATGTCATTCTAATGGTTTTGCATCCCATTCTTTGTATAATTTCACTATCTTGGCATAGTTGTGACAT
>JAOTQE010029356.1:0-10372 GCA_025631205.1 Nesometra sesokonis
AAATACAGAACGTTTGGTAGTTTCTAACCTACTTGGTGGGATGTACATTGAATTGGCATTTCGTAATGTGTTTGCACATTACGAAACACATTACGAAATGCCAATGTAAGAGCGTGTTAAATTTGTAAAATGATCCAAATCAAATTTTGACTACATTAGAGCATGTTTTAGACCATTTTAAACATTTTATAATTTTCACAAGTTTTGCTTGAGCACGCATTTTTCATGCACAGTATGCATATATGATAGAAATAACATGTTTTTTATAATATTATGAGTTCCTAACATTGTCTTACGGGTGCATTAAACTTGCACATCATCATGCATGGTTTTGACAAAATCAGTGAAATTGTGTTAAAAATAGCATATATTTAACTGCTTATAGCTCCTCAGAATGTTTATAACCCTTATATGTGTCCCCCAAATCTCTATTTGGACCTCGATCATGACCAAAATTTAATCAGTTCGTCCTTAGTACAAACTGAAGATCTTCAACAAATTTCGTCATAATCCGTTGTGTAGTTTTCCAGTAATCCTGCTAACACACACACAGACACACAAACACACGAGTGAAAACATAACCTCCTGGTGGAGGTAAATATACTACCTAGTTATCTGGTGGTTCTCTGTGGCACTAGGGAGATCTTCCATGCAATTTAACATGGGGACCCACCTAGTTGACGGGTATTATTTTTTTTCAGTGTATGCTTCTTTCTAGTTTATTGTTTACTAATTAGTATAATAATTATTTACATTAGATATGCTGATGCACAAGAAGAAGAAGAAGATTTAGCAGTTGAAGTTAATTATCAGTTTCCAAGCAAACTTTCTCTTTTACAAACACCTAGTGGAGTCGCTGAAGATTGGCCATTTGTTGTTAACGTATCGGTACTTGATTCACAGGTAAAACAAATATTTCATGTCTTTAGAACCATGTGATTTTTTTTTATTTGTATTTCATGCCACATCCAACATCAAGTTCATCTGCCACTTAAGCTTGTTTTCCTGTCGATCGTTATTCCAAAATCGCCAATTTTAAATGGCGTTTTGAATCGTTATAATAAAAAAAAAAATTAACGATAAAATTCAAGTCACGTCGGACCGCTATATTTCCGCTATTTACTATGCTGTGCGCAACGAAATTCGTAAATCTTTGCGTCAAATTAAAATCGCAATAAAACAAATTTAACGAACTTTTCAACTGCAATTTTTGTATATTAGTTAAATAATTGCATATTTCAAGTTCTAGCAAATTATAACTCCCGAAAATATAATAAACAAAATGTGTGATTCATTTCTAGGCCCAAAACATGTAAATTCTTGCCGTGGGCAATGTCGCCCCACGAGCACCCAAATTTAACGATCCAAATTGTCAAAGTTAAACTCGGTTTAACTTAAACATCAAAATCGTCAAACATTTTTTAACGTCAAAATTGATCCCTTTTCCTGTCGATGTTGTAAAAATCGTCATTTTTCAAAATTAACGATCAAAATCGCCGTTTTAAATCGCCGTTTTTTGGAATAACGATCGACAAGAAAACAGGCTTTACAGAAATAAAACTTTGAATTTGATTTTGTTTGATTTATTCGGTGTTGTGGAACACCAAGGATAACCCGCGAAAGTCCAAAGTGGACTTACTTCCAGTGGGGTCCTTCGAGTGGTGATTGGGCAGTACACCGGGAGTCAATCCCTGCTCTTTTCCAAAGAGTGCACTGCGTTCTTTAACATGCACATGAGCTATGTTGTACACGGGACTAACGGCTTAACGTCTCACCCGAAAGACTGTGCACTAACATGTTTTTCGACCCTCCAGCTGAAACACAAGGAGAGTGGCGTGGTGTTGAATCACAGCACAGTGATTTCCACCAACTAAACCAACTGAGCTAATTGCCACCTACATCATACTTTCTTAACAGTCCCATCATGAGGCTTAACGAGTGACATTGTTATATTGTGAAAAAACGTGTGTAGGGGTTTGGACCCAGGACATTGGATTAGAAGGCAAGCATGTTAACTACCAATCTGTAATACTATTCCATTGTGGGTGCTACCTGAACACCCTATATGGAAAATATGCATTTCATCTACCTTTGTTCCATATATGGGCAGTATGCTTTACCTGCTACCTTTATAACCGTATATGGGAAATATGGCACTTTAATGTCTCCCATACATGTAGTACCATATATGGGAGATATAGGCATGTGTCTTGAATAGCTACATTTGCAAGTTATGCGGCTGAGCAGTTTAGACAAATGTCATAGCAAAAACAACAGCACAGGTTCGAGGCCCACTCGCACCATGGTTCCGGTGGTGGAACAAGTCTTATTGGATTTGTAGAATATAAATTGAAGGCCCAGTGTATACAATGGCTTGTGTGCACTTAAATAAACCCAGTGCATCTTTCAAGATGAGTAGGAGATTACCCTGTTGTACTGGGCCACACACATTTCCTACCATGGACAGCAGAATGCAGTGCCTGTTTCGGGCAGCAGCATGACATGACCCTTAGGGTTGGAGAATGTCATTGAATACACCCTTTGAAAAAAATAACTCTGTTAACATGGTAGATAATGGTAGGGACAATATAGATATAGGTAGACAGGGAACCCTATAAAAAACTACATATCAAGGGATCTACCAAGGATATGATCAGCAGTGCTCTACAAGTATACATAGGAAAATATAGCCATTATCTGTAATAAACCTTAATGCATTAATAACATAAACAGATAGGGTAATTAAATGCTACCTTACTAGGTAATTCCCTGTGGATCTTGGTAGATCTTCCTAGTAATTTAACATGGTAGACCTACTGTACCTAGTCATAGGGTGTTATTTTTTTCAAAGGGCATGAACATCATGTGCACAGCGCCAGTGGCAAGTAACAGTAGCATTATAAATGTCAGTGTTATTACTTTTAATACCGTGTATGTTTTTATTTTTTTTAGGATGAAATTGTAGAAAATGTTGGCCATTCATCAAATCCGTGGAGAATGGAGGTCACATTAAGGTCAGGAACGGGGCCAGAAGGAGCCCAACTTCTTGGTAACACCACTGTTAAGATCATCAATGGCATTGGTAGTTTTGATATCATGCTAGATACAGTAGGTGATGGATACATTTTGGACTTTGCTATTGTCCATCCTAACACGTCAACATTATCGCCTACCAACACACAGGCATTCTCTGTTGCAGAACGAGAAATGGATGTTGCTATTAGTTCACAGCCTAATGTTAGTGTGTTAGTTGGGATGATGTTTGATGTTGAATTTCATCTTGTTGATGCTTTGAGTCAACTGCAGTTAACAGATCTTGCATCAAAGGTGAGTCTATAAAACCACTGTTTTAAAACGAATGTTACTGAGCACTTAATTTTGTGGGAAAATAAGTTTTGCTGTACTTGTTATATAATATGGAACAGTGGCGTATCCCGGGAGTTTGTTTTGATAAAATTACATTGGGTTTGAGCACCCCTTCCCCGAATCCTGGATATGAACAATTTTCAAATGCAGTTTTCCAAAACTTACATTTTAAATGGTCATATTTCGATTGTTCATAACTTCGCAAGGAAACATCGTATGAAACCAGAGCTCCCAAGTCTCCAGGATTGCCCTGGAGTCTCCAGGAATTTTGGATCATCTCCCGAACTCCCAGAATTATCAAATTTTTCTCCCGGAATTTAGTTCTCTCCATGAAATTCTCCAGGTTTTGAAACATTTTCACAATTATACCACATTTTTGGCCTATTTTTTTGGCCTATATTTTCAAAATATTGGTTGAAAATAAGGAAGTAAAGTTTAGCAATGTGTTTTTATGAAGAGTAATGCCATACTTAACAGTGATAAAATCGGAAACTACTGTTTCACAATAAGCAATGTGTTTAAACAAAGGTATTTTACACACATTTTATATAGTTTCCACATTACAAAGAGTGTACGGACGAACCAGAAGAAAATCTCCAGGAATTCTATTTTTACAACTTGGGACCTCTGTGAAACTTTTTTTTGCATATTAAAGTTAATAATGTGTAGTTTCATAATCCATAAAAAAACTCAATTTTCAATTTTCCCACTTTTGTCTCATTTAGCTTGGCTCTGCCACATATGTGTGGACTCTCAACTCATGGTTTCTTCTTAGCACTCCACTAGTCATGCCATCATATTATCAAAGTAATTCAAATTCATGGACACTCTTCGCACTAAAATACTACAAGTCAATCATACCTTAATAATTCCTACATGGAACAATTCTCATGGAAAAAGAAGTTTCAGTTACAGAGCCTCAGTACTATGGAATGTGAACAGCTCTCTTACTACACAAAGGGATTTTTTTAATTACTTAATTTATTGCAATTTAAAAACCATTTGTAAAATTATATATTAGTCTACTGTAGTTATTATGATTTTACTTTAGGATCATTTAATGTTGTATACATTTTATTGTTACCAAATCTGGCCCTCTTAGAAGACCAGTACTTATTGTATTGAAGGGGTACTTTATCCAGTAGGTAGTTTCATTTGTAGTAAGAAACAAAGAAACAAATCATTATACATAACTTGGGTATGTAATTAAAATTTATTAAAACATCTTAGATCTAATGAAAAATAAAATTTGCTTTCATCTTGAGAAAAAATAACCTTTTATATCATTCTAAGGTAATGTCAAATTTGGCTGCCAAATGGTCACACAAAGATAGGCCTATGCTGAAAAGTTAATGGTCAATTTAATATTGTTTCTTCTACATTTTTTGCTAAGATTCATATAGAGAATACACATTTTCCACCACTATTAGCTTACTTTAGGTGAACAAAAGAAAAATCCACTTGTTCATACAACCTGGTGGACAAAAATTGCCATTGCCTTTGATCCTGGGTGCAAGATCATGAACTTAGGTAGGATCATGAACTTTTTTTCGGATGGTCATTCAACTTTTTTCAATATATGAAAATAATATGGACTACTTTGACATTGGGTTATAGTTGAAATTATAGTCCCACAGTGCTATGAAAACTTCTATAACCCTTGGCACAAGCGTCTTGGGTTAAAGTAGATTTCATAGAACATGAGACCTATAATTTCAACTATAGCCCATCTAGCAGTCCATTTTACTTTACTCTAGAACTTCCAGTAATTAATGCACTTAATTAACATTATGTTTTACTGATAGATTATTGTCTTTGTTTTAATGTTATTGATGTTGAAACTGTTAAAATTTTATTCTAGGGTTACAATTGGTCTGCATCTATTGCCATTTACCAGTCAAATATTTATTATGGATCTCTAATTGGTAACACAACCACTGATATTGATCTTACACATGCATCAGGAGAGTTTACTGGCCTGTCCATTGATGGTATAGGCCGTCAATATGTCCTTGAGATTACAGTATCAACTACCACTTCAAGTTCATACGAGATTACCAAACAACTGACTGCATTTGATGTTGTATCTGTCGAAACTGTTGTTCACACAGAAAACCCAACGATCATTGTCTTGCGTTTTATAGCTGATTATAACACAGTTGCTAGCGGCAGGGAGCTAATCATTGAAATACAACTGATAAACAAATTTTCACAGTTATACCCAGATGTAACTTTTGTTATTAATAGTATTTATGAAGGTAAGAATACTGGGGGATACAGAAAAATATTGTACATGCTGTGACAAAATATTGGAGTCAAAGACGAATTATATATTTTGCCACAGTGGGTACAATATTTTTTGGTATCTGCTGAAAGTAGGCAAGGCACTCAGTACGAACATTTTTATTCAATTATTTTACTTGGAAGTTCAGATTTGTCAGAGTTAGCCCTAGTTCTATATCTGCCTAGGCTAGGCCTTCTGGCCTACATATTTAAACTTAAAATCCATTTTCTTTTCAAACGTTTGTTCAGGATAAAACATTTACAGTAGTTGTAGCTTTATGAATATTATTTACGTACTTACTTACTTAATTACTTACACACTTACTTACTTACTTACTTACTGTACTTACTTACAGTACTTACTTACAGTACTTCTTACTTACTTACAGTACTTATATACTTACTAATCTTTGCTGTACTTACTTCCATCTTTCTTACTTACTGGGCCAAGATGGATTGTTCTAGATGGATTGTTCCAGAGCTCCATCTAGCCAGAACTAAAAATCATCTTGACAAATCAATAAATTATCGATAGAACACAACTATGGCTTTTGGTAAGGCTTTTGGATGGCGCAGCATGCATTGTTTGGGTTCCATATCCTGAGATAAGGAGTTCGAACTTCGCTCAGAATGTCTCTGCCGGTCATGCTGAGATATTCCAGCTTGTATTGCAAATGCTGTAAAAGTGGCCCATGCCATGTTTCGGCCTTAGATACGAGTAAACTACGGTCCATGGTTAAAAAAACCCCAATTATTTAGAAAATAGCGGCCGCTTTTTATCTACTGATGGTACCATCAGGTCGCTAGTTAGTATCAAGGTATAAACAAAATGGATGTTAGTCTTTTACTATATTAACAACTTTACATTTAATTATGCGCTTTAGGATCTATTCTTGTTTCCTTAACAATGACGGGCGATGTTGACAAAACCATTCCTATGCTGTACAATGATTTGCAAGATGGACGCATTGAACTAATTATTGATGGCAATACAATTGAAGCAGATCAGGACTACATGACAGTGGATGGAGAATTGTATGGACCATCAGATGTAGGTGTTTGCTTTATATTTTCTTTAATATGTGCATGAAATGGTTGAATGGTTATTGTTTGGTTGTGTGGTGTAATCTGTAGCCAAGATATACACAGAAATCTGCAGCAGGTTTCACCTAAGTTCTGTTATTGTTTTCTTGGATAAGCAGAGCCGTATGAAGCTTGGTTTCATGTGCAAAATGTGCTGATGTGCACAGCGGAAGAATGCACTCTTTGATGTAGAGTTGTGAACTATCTCCCAGTGTATTATCCAAACACCACCAGAAGGAAGCCCAATGGAAATAATGTCTTTGACTTACGGGTTATCCTCCTCTAACATATTCCAATGGAAACAAGTTTTTGAGCTTGGTGTATGGCACTGAAATAACCCATCTATCCAGGTAAATGAATATTGTAGTTTCTCTGCCAATTGCTAATCAGATTGTTTTATATATTACAGGCTGATGAGGAGTCTGGCATACCGCTCTGGGCCATCATTTTAATCATTTTAATTCTACTCTGTCTTGTGGTCACCTTAGTCGTCAGCATCTACAAACTATGCTATAAACCAAGTAAGTTAACAATTCTGTAAATTTTCAAACAATTATTTTAAAAATTCTTTTACTCTTGTAAATACTTCGCAATGGGCTTATCAAGTACTGTATACAAGAGTTCTAAAAATAATATTCTGTTTTTTTTTATTTTGATTATTATTTATTTTATATTTATTAAGAAGACTTTATGATGGGTGTACCCATCTACCTTCCAGAATCAGTACTTATTTACACAGTTGGGGGAGGTGTATGCTTTTACAGAGTAGTGTAGGGATATATCTAGTCCAGATGTCTTTTTCTTTTTAAATTGCAGACAACAAACTAGCTGCGGTTGAAACAATGCATCTGACTGAGAAGGAGGAAGCGCCAAGAACATCTAGTCGCACTGATGATAGAAGCACCACCCCTGTTTTCAAAATCGGAACACCCGACAAGTAAAAATCTGCATTATTACTTACAACTATATATGTGAGGTCTAACGACAAGCTGAGTCTCATGGTAGGAAAATCTAAACTTGAGTTATTGGTACTTTCTAATAGAACACAATATAAGCTGTAATCTACACTTTAAATGATATTCATTGGAAAAGTAGATCCAAAGATATGAGCACTTGAAGTTTCCATGTATGGGAACGCGGTTTTAAGGAATTCACAAATAAAGCATTCGAAAAATAAACAATTAAAACACTATAAATTTCAGAAAATGTGCATAAAAGACACTTTCTTGCGTGAAAACTGACCTAAAAATATATTATAATGAAATATAAGTACCATAGTACTGATAATCGATTAAACATAATTTTCTCTAAAATTTGACTTCAGACCTATTTTGGTGATTATCTCAATTTGACCTCACCTACGATGCGACTCATTTTGTGGTGAGACCTCACATATTTATTAAAACTACTGGATAGCAAACCTAACACTGTAGGAATGCAGTTCCTTGTAGGCACCAGCCATCAGCACCAACATAAGTAAATGATAACTGGTTTATTATTATTGTATTTTCAACATATGAGGCATATCTTAATTTTTTAACATTTCGTCGTAGTATTTTAAATGTATCTTATCCAGTGCAATAATGTAATAATGTTTGTTATATTCTCTGTAATCGTTTATGTTTTATGTTAACCTTACTGTAAGTGGCGGATTCGTGTCTGCTGTTGTATTGGTTTAATAAATAAATAAATAAATAAAATAAATAAATAAACAGACGGAAACAAATTTATCCGTATGTTTTCTCATTAACCTATTTCTAGATTAGGTCTACCACATTTAAACAAGGATGACTTGCGGTAATTTAAGTATATAAACCATCAATTTTATTTACAATAAATGGTATTGTGCTGCTGCGCCAATGTATTGAAAAGGCAATATACTTAATATATATATAAATAATTCATTATTATATATTTCTTAAAGTTAAATCAATATTTTAATTTTACGTTTTACAATTTAACTAATAGTGTTAATTGCATCTTGTAGACTACAGTACTATGCAATTACTTATACTATTAACAGATCTAATACTGATGATACGGTAAATATACGGTTTGCTTGAACATGTTCATTTCGATTGTGAGTAACAGTATTTAACTGTTCAATATAGTAATTAAAGGTAGTCTCCATTAGTGGAGACATTGTACAATGCTAAGAAATGATATTTTTCATGTAATCAATGTAATACTAAGCGTCTCTTTTGTTTTACTATACGCAACAAATATATAGGCCTATTATAGCGCCACCACTGGACTACCTCAAACGTGGGTTAGGAATAAACCGCGAGCCGCCCTCGCCGGGAAAAATATCTATTTATTTTAGCCAATCACAATACATACTCTCATAATGAGGTCAGTCATTAATGCATATTAATCAGCTCTATAATGTTGATGATGACTACGTACGCTGCCGGGACACCAATCACTATGGTTACATCCAATCACTATGGTTACTATAACCATAATGCTATTATAGAGAAAAATACTGCTTACGTTACAAAATTAGAAACATCAGGTGGCGTCCTGTTTTAATAATTATGGTAATTTTATGCCTGATTTATTTTTTAATCGTATGTTATACATACGACAGCCCATTTTACAATGTGACATTTTATAATGTAAAAATTTGTAATGTGACATTTTATAACGTAAATATTTAAAATAAGAATGTACAAATAACATAAAACTTCACAAGACATTAGTTATCGCATTTATATTTAACTTTCTAAGTTACATTAACTCTAAAACTCTCAAGATACAAAACCATAAATTTGAAACAAAAATCAGCAAAGCTTTTTTACATAGGCTAGCACCTATCGGTTGCATTTTTTAATTAATAATAATTAATATTTTGACATTTATAACGCGCCTGTTAAAGTCCCTACCGTAACTTGCCACGGCGCTGTAGACAATGATGTTCACGCATTTAATGACATTCTCCTACCCTAAGGGTCACACTATGTCCTGCTGCCCGATACAGGCGCTACATTATGCTGCCCACGACAGGAAATGTGTGGACCAGTACATCGGGGTAACCCCTACTCATCTCGAAAGATGCACTAGGTTCTTTTAAGTGCACACGGCCATTGTATACACTTGGCCTACGGGTTATAGTCCTTATCCGTCCTACGGTGTGTTACTGCTACCAACATAGGACACCACCTATTGTTTTGACGTAACAGTAGATAACTCTATCGTAACACAATACACAGGCAGCTAAGCTAAAGTGAATTGGCTTTAGTCTATGTAATTCATGTAGTATGTATCTATTCAATTGAATAACTTTTTTCCGGATAATCGTTTAGACTTGGGCTGGCCTATGCACCAAGAATAAAATAACAATATCATTTTATTAATTGATATCTATATTTACATTCTGTGTTTACAAAGCATGTGTGGTTTTAAAATTAGGAAACGGAGAAGTAAATGTGTGGTCCTTATTCTGTAGAGTAGTAAAACTTTTAAGAGAGAACGAATACAATATTTGACTTAATGCAGAGAGAAAAAGGAGCAAATTGAATGAACGCCGTTTACATATTATGCTATCAGAATAAGATATAAAATGAATCCATCTTTATTTTAAATTGTAAATATGCATATATATTGGCCTACATAGATGTGTAAGTATTTATTTTCGTAT
>JAOTQE010029367.1:0-10372 GCA_025631205.1 Nesometra sesokonis
AAAAAATTTTGGTAAATATCCACATATATGCCTACAAGAAAATGCAAAAATATCTTTTATTAGAATTTTTTTAGGGTTAAATAGGATATATGTCATATAAAGCCTGTACTAAAGGGAAACTACACGGATATTGCTACAATAAACAAAATGTATTATGAAATAATAACGAATAGCCTAAAGACAATCTATGTCTTCTCTTTTACACTGACATACCACAGGACCCTATAATAAATTGCCAAAAACATACTTTTCGTCAAATTTATATCGAAAATAGGTAATGAATCACAACCTATTGAATAACACGCCTTGACTAGGTACCTACACAAGTAATACTAAATGCGAACCATTTAGCAATATTTCTATAATGCTAGGCACTTATTGTCTGCCACAACAAAAGATTTGTCATAATGCCAAACCTGTTTGATAATACTACAACGATACTACAAATTTCAAACAAGCCTTCATGCATGAAACCCGTAGTAGAATTTCATACAGTGTGATAGGCTAATACTAGAACCGGGGTTTCCGCTTCAGGGTAAAAGTTAAGGTTACAAGTATGGAAAACAGAGAACGATTTTGTCGGTTTGTCAGTTTGCGCTTCAAACCCACAAGGGATTGGAAGAATATAACTCATAACTAATACGTCTTTTCGGTTGTTTTTGCAATGATCATTTTGATATGCAGACAGGATCTACTATTTTATTTGAAAGGTATTTTATTCACTTTAATAACAAAGTTACAATCCAATTATATACTAAACACATAAACTGAAACTTTGAAGGAAATTGGACCATGACAATTCAGCAGACGCTCTTGTTTGTTGTGGAGCATAGCTCGAACGTACAACCTTTGAGCCATACTGTATTTCTTGTACTGACAAATTTTGCTCCAGAAGCTAATAATTAGGCACCATACACCAAACGTTTCCTCATGGCGGATACATTTTTATTATTTTTGATTTCCAATGTGTATTACGGTACTTCATGGTTTTTTAAAAGTACAATCTATTTGTCAACTAACAAAATTCCACGGCATGTCTTAAATTATGTCAACAATCATTTAAGGACATTCAGAATTTTACTTATCTCGAGGTTTAGATACGGTACCGGTACTGAATTGGGGTTCTGATAATCTTGTCCAGTTTAACTGTCTTAAAAGACGTTATTTCTAGGAAACGTATCAAGACATTTCCTAATATTATGATGGACGAAAAGAAAGTTTTTATTTCTGACTCAATTTGTCAACTTGGCATCGTGATCTCATCCACATTGACCACGTTAAAAATCTAGTTAAAATGCCATCTCAAAATCTTGGCTTTCTTTTGCGCGCTTGAAAAAATATATCTCCCATATTCTTACATTATATAAATGCCAGATTTGTTCTCAGATCGAATATTACAGCCATGTGTGGGGGTGGTGCTCCATATTCAACTTTCACAATTTTAGACAACATACAGTCTAAAGCAGGGAACAATTAAATTAGTTTAATTTTTCCTGGTATAAAGTAATCCGATTAATTAATAATCCCCCAACTTCATCAGTCTCTTCAGTCTCGCTCACCGTCGCTTTGTTGAAGATATTTCAATTTATGAGCCAGTTAAACTGAACTTAAGTCTATTCTTCCTCCTTATTGTGCTACATGACTAATCAGAACTGCCTATTCTGCTCTTAAGGTGATCCTTCAGACCCATAACTATTGCAGTGATTCCTTTTCCTATTCAATTATCCCACGTACATCTTTATATGGAATAAACCACCTAGCTTTTCTTTTCCGGATTCTTAAATTCTAAATATGTTAGAGCATCAACAAAATGGATCTTTCTTCCGTTTAATTTGTTTTATTTTGTATGGAGTATACGACAATAGGCTCGCAATATTTAATTTAAATATGTAGGCCTATTTATGGACCTTTCCTAGCATTACCTAGTAAAAATAAGTTATTTGGCTGTTACCATGTCCGTTCAACGCAACGACGTGCTCCATCATTGTAATGTTGCAATATTTCAGTACTCTCACCCTCAATAGTTTTGATCACTAACTATAATATTTATTGGCAGATCTAATTATTCTTTTCTTTTTGCTATTACATTCTTTGTAGTTTGGGCCCTCCAACCGAGTTTTAGAAAGTCCGGGTTGGTGTTTGACGATGGATAGTTTATCACAGTTCAGTTAGGTGTAAGTTAGTGTGGACAAGTAATTGTTATCTTATTGTAATGGGTATGAAATTCCGGAATAAAACATAAATGAATGGTATTTGTTCACATCGAGAATTAAGGAGATTTCATTATTTATGAAGTTATGATTTTCATGAAATACCTTGCCGTGATTTGGTTATAGACCCATTTTTGCCTACTAAAGAAGACCGACATTCTAATGAGATGTGGGTTCCAGCTAAGTCACCGACAAATCAATTAACCGATTGCACACGTCTCCTCGCCCCATTGTCTTGGCAGTTATCGGCACAACGGGAAAAAAATCATTTTTGCACACTTTGTGCCTCCAATGCACCAGAGAGCATCTATATAGGATTTTTTTTTTGTTTTGACAGGGGCGGATCCAATGTAGCTAGAAAGAGAGGGCCCGATGCCAAGTTGGACAAGCCCAGGTATAAGGTTTTAACAGTAAAACGATAACAATAGGCGTGGGTCCAGTGCCCGCCTAGGGCCCGGGAAAATGTTTCTCTACAGATGCTCTCTTGTGCACTTTTAGCGCCCCAAATTTGGGCAAAAATATATTTTTTGTTTAAAAAAAAAGGTGGGGCGGTTCCGTTGGGCCCCTTGGATCCGCGCCTGTTTTGGATTCACTATATTCTTGTCATTTTTTAATACCACACCTCTACTTGCGTAACTTGATATCGGGCCACCTTATCCAGTACGCTGGAGCCACCCCTGAATTGGTTGATCAACAGACATTACTAAGAAACTGCATGTTAAATTTCAAACCAATTAGACCATTAGAACTTACATTATAGAAAACAACAGCTTAGAACCATACCATATTAAACGTAATAAAAATCGATCGCAAAAGGGACAGACAGACAGATAGACTAACAAAATGTGTGACCGAAACACAGAACTCAAAATTCGCTCCTAAACCAATTGGACTATAAATGGGCCGATGCAGACTTTTGGAAGGGGGCGGTAGAGAGTCAAAGTTTTAGGGTGGTCGGGGGCATGGTTCCCCGGAAAATTTTGGTCTTTACATGTCTGGAAAAGGCGTGTTAAGGAATCAATTATTGTCTTATGATTGCTGAATATTTCGTTTTATAGACAGTGTTAATAATATTGATATATTTTACTTTCCAAAAGGGGGTGGGGTGCTATAACTGTTTGAAGAATTTGTATATTTAAGCGTATGGCCACCGACCAACCAAACGTCAGATTATAGAGTTAAAGAGGTTTTGACGCGCGCATGTAAAAATAAAACGACGCTTGAGATTTACAACACTACTATTTGGGTTAAGTTTACGCAAAATTACATGTGTTAAGATTTTGGTCTTTTCATACATTCCAGTGCCAGTCACCGTGTTTGTCACAAGAAATAATTACTGTATTCCATTTGTTTATGAATATTATAGGAAGACTTGGCATGGTTTTATGAACAGAATGAAACATAACACTGTATTAACCAACTAGTCACTGTTGTTGTGCAACCATGCTTGCATCAATCAAACACTCACAATATACTTATACCTGGATGAAAAACTCCAAAACCTAAATAGATTATTTTTAATACTTTACATGCTCGGTGGAACCGGTAGGTAGGCAGTGGCGGATCCAGAATTGTGATTTGGGGTTTGGAGGGGGTAGTGGTGTCCTTATGTCCAAATTTTGGTTTTGATAAGCAAAAAAGAAAAAAAAAAGAAAGAAAACTCATGCGTTTACATGTCTGACTTAGCCTCTGGGGTCCTTCATTTATTATACAACCACTGTGCATCTATTTGTATTAGTCCATCTCATTAAAAACAAAACGGGTCAATTTAAGGAGTTTAAGCCTGTTAAACCCCACCTCCCAAATCTGCTAATGGACGGCTAGTGCCGTATCACTATTTTCCATGATACAGACCTATATTTTTTGTAATGTTTGTTTAATAGAATAATATAGACTGTCTCATCACTAGTCAGTATTATTTCAGGACGATGTCATAAATACATAAAACACTTGTGGATGCAATGCCTCATTTTTCATTTTTGATACACATCGTTAAACAGAGAGCTCAATAGTCATGTTTAAATTTCGTTACATTGTGACACGTTGAAAAGCATCCACCAAAGCATCTTGGTGTATAATCTGCACATTTCCAAGAGTAGGTTAATGGGGAAATTCCTGCTATAGACCTACCCACCAGTGTGTCTTTGGTGTGCATTCTGTATCCATTTGAGCTCGTCACTATTGGTAATTTATCCATATTATAGAGGCTTTGCCTTGTCTCTGATACATGCCTTGTGTCTAGTTGATAATGTCCAGTTATATAACTTTTCATGTCCAGTTAGTTGTTATGCCTTCGCATAATCCTGCCCAATTCCATTTGAGACTTCTGGTTTTCTTCCTAATGCATTTTTATACCCGTCTTCGTCTTAGTGTTATGTTTGTGATAGGTCTAGGCCTACTCTACTCCTAGGTTACTCTAATAGTCAGTCTCACCATATGATACTTGATATTGTGATAACTGGATATATTAAATATAAAAATGACAGGTGCCTTATTTAGAAGAAATAAATAAATTTGTTGAGTGGTGTGATGGAAACTATCTTAAACTTAAAAATTAAAAACCAAAGAGATGATAATAGATTTTAGAAAGCAATCTACTGTCCCTGCGCCACTCAGTTGGCTATACATGGTGAGACTATGCAGCAAGTTGACGAATACAAATACTTAGATACAACTATAGACAATAAAATTTAATGTAGATACCACTATTCTTCGCCTATTTTATCAATCTTTTATTCAGAGTGTCTTAACATTAACTTAATATGCTACTATGGCAATGTCAAAACTAAATAGAAGCAAACTGACTAAAATACTTAAAGCAGCTCAACGAACTATAGACAGTGGTACTGATCTTCAAACAGTAGAAGAACTATATAAAAATACATAGGATCTAAACTAAGTGCAATAATGAACGATACTATACATCCCTTAAACGATAATTATGTTTTCAACCGAACAGGCTGTGTACCACGAGTTCACCTCAGATACCACAACTCATTTCTTCCGAAATATTTTATAGGTATGCAGTGCGTACGTATCATTTTAACTGGTATTTTATCACCTATATAATCTTAACCTGTTGTAATTTTAAAGCCAGCATTATATCTTAATATAAATATTCTATCAATTTTAAAATTAGTGCTAATATAATTTTTATAATATTTTACCAACCTTTTAAAGCAAATCCTTTACCAACGTTTTTTAATTTTAACCAATCTTAGCAATGGACTTTTAACATTTTTATTCATTACCACTACTACGTTTTTTAATTTTGACATTTGCATTATCACTTTGTTGTAAATATGGTCTGTCCAATACCCGTGGAAGTTACGTCTGAGAATGTGTTTTATGTGTTTTATATATTCATTTTAAAATTTTAATACTGTAATTTTAAGTCTTTTTATTCACTGTTTTTAAATATTTTGTGTATAGATGTTGTCAATAAGGAAACAAATTTCCAGTTTTATATTGGACAATAAAAACTATCTTATCTTTCTTATCACTGTTTCATTATTATTTTTGTCTCCACTTTCCGTGACAGTTACCAAGTTAAGAGCCAGGTCAGATGGTCAGAAATGGCATTATACATTGGTTGAATAACTGTCTTGCGAAACTCCTCGTTGCAGTGGAACGTAACCGACTAACAAGAAGAAGAAGAAGAGGAAGAGGAGGAGAGAAGAAAAAGAAGGATTGCAATTTTTCTGTAACTCATCCATTCGCCCCCGTCACGTCATCCGCACTTTCCCAGATACGCCACTGCGTATTGACTAAAATAGTCGTAGCTAAGTGGTTAATATGCGCACACAAATTATTCTCTGCCACCTCCAGAAATGTCAATATTGATATACTTCAAAATGGGATTTAGGCTACATTCAGTATAGTATCATGCTCCATCTTTCGGTTTGGTATTTCATGACAAGAAAACTATGAAATTAAAGGTGTTGTCTGGGCAACTAGGGCAACTACCCTGTGTCCGTCACTAAGGAGAGTTCCAATGTATTCGATCAAACCTGGAGGGACAAGCGAGCGACTGAGCTAAAAGGATCTCTCCCTTTAATAACTAAAAATAAAAGTACACCAAATCTAACCAATAGTAAATTACCGTCCTTATATTAAAAAAAAGAAAGGGCTAGGCCTACTGTTACAAGATTTAGGGTAACAACTCAAGCATAAATCCTATTAGAATTTCACACAAGACTCAGAAATTTTATAATAGGCCTATATTAGAACACAATGTATCAAATGCCTCATTATGGTGTAAACTATGAAGAAAGGAATGTTGGCGTTCCATAGAATTATATCTTACCAAGATATAACGATATGCTGTTTACGTAGAAGGACATAAAACCATACCATGAACACGCCTACATTAAATATAATTCAGGATCACTGTATTGCAGTAGACAGTGTTATATAATGTGACATGTCCCTTACACCTAAAACGTTATTCAAGATTACTGTAAGGGTCATTATATTAAAAAAAGTTTTCATACAAAAATGTCACTTGTTTATTTATCCCGAAGAGCTGGTGCTGCAATTGGTGGTTTTGGGTAAGGGCCCCCTAAAAAATAAGGGGTATAAAACCCATTCGATACTTCATATTTTGTGTTAATTTCATATTTATTACTTATTTGGGTGAACAATAGGCCTATATGATCAATTAAAAGTATGCTGTACAGTATTACATTAACAGTATGTACCTGCAATATATCGGGTGGGCATAAAAAAATTGCTCGTGTTTTGGTGAAGCATTGCTCCACTATCCTATGGTCAAACTACTTAAAACTTTACACATTGAAATGAAATTATGTTGGTATTATATTATCCAATTTTCAAGTTCATAGCCCTAGTAGTTTTTATACAGGATTACAATGAAAACATAGGCTCCAAAACACGCGTTCCGATGACCCACATTATATCGCGCGTCAGTTGTCATGAGTAGAGCACACCATGAGCTTGTATGACATGCATCAATCAGGGATCATATGAAAAAAATGTCTGGCACAAGTGTCCAAGACACTCTTTTGCCAAGTAAGTATGGGTTTTGTTGAATCAAGATATTTTTTTTTGGTGCGGACAAGAAATTGATAGCAACATGTTTCAATAAAAGTGTTGGAGAGAGAAAAACTTGTGAAAGTCTCTACTTCATGAGGAAAAATAACTGGAGTAAAAGTTCAATTACCAATACGATTAGAAAATTTGAAAGGACAGGTATTCTGGAAGGGAAGCTGTGCAGTGGACGTCGACACAAAACTATTTGCTCCTAAAAAATATTTTTATTTATTTAATGTTGTTTAATGTTTATTTAATATTTAAAAAATATTTTTCAATATGGATAAAGCACTTTGTTCAAAGAAGACAAATATCTGAATTGACAAATTGCAGGGACAGATTGTGATGAACCCCGAATTTCTCGGAGTTCTGTGAGAAATATGACCAAAGAACAAGAATTAAAATTGTACAAGCGAGCACAAATTTTAAATATGATAATTTTAATGGTTTGACAGAAAAGAATATAGTTTCACAGAAACCTTAAAAATAAGTTTTCGATGGAGAAAAAGAATGGCCTCGTGGATGAAAATGATTCCATTTTATATTGTACGCAATAGACATAACAGAAATCTCCGGAATTTGCGTTTTTGACTCATTATATTGATTTTGGTCCCATGAACAGAATTCGTAACGGATGAAATTGAAATTTGGTCTGTATACTTAGAACATGATGTTCTTTGAGTGTGTACATTTTTTCCAATCTGACAAAAAAGGGTTTTGAAAATATCCAGTGTCAAATACGGGCATTTTTTTTAATGCCCACCCGGTATATTCCGTGTTCACTAATTACAGCCATTTTCAACGTAGGGGTTTGCTTAAAACCCTTTTCGGTAAATATTAAATAGCACATATTTATAATTGACAAAAACTTCTGGTAACTAGAAAGAAGTTGTGTAGCCTAGCCATCGACAATTAGCCTACACTGAAAACCGTAGGCCTATTATTATTAGAATATTACCAAAATATAATTAATTGTGTAACGAAGTAACATGCTATCTGTTATAATGAACTAATATTCTAGTAGACTTTGGTCTAAATCGGTGCCCGTCCGAATGGTGCCTGACCAGGGTGAATGGTGAACTTCTTTTTATAGCATCCTTATTTGGGTTAACTCCCTTGTCTAGGTGACCTCAATACGGTGTCTAAAACCCCGCAGTCCTTCAATGACTTGAAATTAAATTGAAAATAGTGTCAATATCTAGAGATGCTACATTCTACATAAATTTCCTCACTTTAGCCCATCATGATGAAGCTGAGGTTAGTGTTTTTTTTATACCAAATCATGCATCAATTGTGTTAAATTATGACACTTGAAGCTCCGGGCGTGGTGTCATTATACTAAAGTTTTCTCATCTCGTCACCAACTATTGTTGGACTGAGGTGGGTCTGGTTTTATCTTTACATTCACAAATGGTAACCACATTCATGCCTATATTGCGTTATTTTTTTATTTCATAAAACATTTACAAAACAAAAGAGCGCCATTTCCGATCATTTAGATGTGCCACATTCTAAAATGTTTGCATCTCAAACCAGCAACTATGGTGGAGCTGAAATGGGTGTGTTGTTTTATTTACAGACATAGATGAATATATTTATACTTCAGTTACGTTACATTGTGATTACGGGCTTGAGAGGCTTGAACTATCATGAAATAACCCCAACCGAAGAGCTTTACACATTTAATAATAGGGCTCGAACTTCAATTAACCACTTTTCCGAACATATTAAAAAAATGTCCAATCTTGGTTCAGATGTGTTTTTCCCGTTCGCAATGATAAATTTTGTGATACTTGGAAAAGCTTATTAAATGTATTCGAGTGTTGTTGTGGAAAGGTCTCTTGGGTTTGAACTTTGAATCACCTCTCTTCATTTCCAGTATTCCTGTTCCACTGTGTGTTGTGTGGTACCTCTTTGAAGCCAAGACAGCTGATCTGGAAAACGGGACATTGTGATAGACTAATGTATTTTTTAGTATGTAAAATAACGCAAATTTTTCAGGTGTATTTGGCCACCGGACCCCTCGAAGGGCCCCTGATCCTTAACCTAAATTGCTCGCAAGTCTGAACTTCGAAACCAAGAGGGGCTAATTTGGAAAACTGGACATTTTGATGGACTGTGTCTTTTAGCATGTTTTTTTTCCGGAGCATTCGGATCGGCTGCCCCAGGCCCCAGCCTAAATTTGCTCGCTTCGATCACAAATCTGATCCCCTTACATTCCATCATGGTTGCGCACCTGCTGATATACCGGTAATGCGTATAATATTTGTACAATTATGGAAGCAGGGGCCGACTGACGATGAAAATATAAGTAGGGAAGGGGAATCTTGGTCCTTTAAATATAAGTCAAAAAATAGTAAAAATGCCGGGTGCTGTCGTCATATTTAAGTTATGTGTGTTTCCCTCTTGCGTTACAGACGCACCCTAAATCAGGGGCGGATGCAGACTTTTGGAAAAGGGAGGGGGCGGAAGAGGGGCCGGTAGAGAGACAAAGCTTTAGGGAGTCCGGGGGCATGCTCCCCCGGGAAATTTTGGTCTTTAGATGTCCGGAAAGGGCCTCAGGGGCGCGTTAAGAGATCAATTATTGCTGAATATTTTAGTTTTATAGACAATGTTAATAATATTGATATATTGAACCAAAAATAGAACATGAAGTGGAAAACGGATTAATGGTTAACAGGCTTTAGTCCATGGTTATCTGTTACAATGGTACCGAAACATTGATAGGTATATAATGAGAGAAATATTAGGTGCATTATATTTCAGTATGATACAACGTTCTAGCAGACTTTGGTAAGAAGGGTTCGTTCATTTTGCTTATGATACCATCATAATATTAATATATGTACAATAAAGTACAGAATTCCATGCACTATACCTGTTAGAATGGTGCCATAATACAATATATGTACAATGGAAGGAGTAACAGATGTTGGTGCAAACAATCATGGTTAACTGTCCGAAAGATGAATTACAAAAGAAGCCAAGTTGGAGACAAGCGCAATCATGTACAGGCATGCATGATGCATGGCGACAATCACTTGCCTACATAGGGTAATTGACGAATGGATTGAAACTCTGCATGATCATGACATGATCGGAACATGTTT
>JAOTQE010029378.1:0-10372 GCA_025631205.1 Nesometra sesokonis
AGAGGGGGGGGGGGGCTGCCAAAATCTTGAAAATCAGTGTTGACTTTCTTACTCTCACATCCGACCTCGCTTTCTTGCATTACCTCAATAAGGCAACGTATTTTACTTTTTTACAGCCTTCATTTCGAACTTAACGCATTGTATGAGACATATGTAATCGCATAATTTACAAATGTTTGTAGATATTTTTTGTTGGTAGTTGTGTTATGATAGTGTTGAAATAAATAATTTATATATTTTTTTTTCTTACAGGTGCGAGATCGACTATAACCGCCGAAGAAGTCATCATTTTGACCACCGTTTTCTTATTATGGATTGTTGTTATTGGTTTATTTTTTCGACAATGGGGAGTCATCCGGGATCTTCAACCACGTTCCTCTGGCGGGAAATATCAACGTCCTCCTACTGACGTAAGCCGAGACGGAAGCAGGCGCAGCGCTAAAAGCCCACGTGGAAGTATACGAGATCGTGATAGTATACGCGATCGAGACAGTATCATCATACGACACGACAGTGTACGCGAGCGGGATCATTTTTTAGACAGGGCTAGCATTAAAGAGAAACTTGACTTGATTGCCGCAACACGTGCCGCTGAACAGAACACAGATCTGGAACATAATACAGACGATCAATTTTCTGTTGATATACATTATGATTGCGAACATCCTACGATTGATGAACCAGAAATTGATAGCAAAGTCTGAAGAGATTACTGAAGTCTTGCAGACGACGTGTTTAATCTGGAGAGTAATGCTCTATTATCAGGTTGTGAATAAAGTCATTAAATGACTTGTTTTCGAAGTAATGAGAGGAAAGAGGAAATTCTAGGCGAATAATTAGCGGAAAAAGGAATGCAAATTGACGCGGTCTTTATGACAACAGCTTCTACTGAATTTGGAAATGGAATAGGTAATCATTTTGTTGATAAATGGATGTAAATCATATCGTATGGAATCCTCATTTAAGGGAAAGTGCAATCAAACTTGATTCAAAACGAAGTTCAGAGAAAATTTGGGTAAGCGTCCGGTACGCGGCTCAATTCTTTAACATTGAAACATATTTTTATCGAATCGTTAGCCATTACAATCAGATAGATAAGGTGCGAATTTATTTAACGCTTAGTCCCTTAATGTGTAAGGTTGAAATATTAAATCTTTGGAGTAAATTTTACTCTATACAATCACTCGATAACTCTTTAGTGACCACTTTAAACGGTGGTTCAATAGAGGAAATTGTAGGCCTACGACATTCTGCAATTTTTGTAATGAAAATGTCTATCTAGGTTACTGTATTTAAAATCACTCTTGTGGGAGTAGTAACTGTCTTAGAGTGGAAATAGTTTACTAGAAAACATCAAAATGTAACTGCTTCCTGATTCTACTACCATCAAAGAGTGGGAATTTCAGTCTTTCACATTAAGGGAGTATCAGGGTATAGTCAACGATGAACTCTTCCTTGGAGAGTATCAAACGTTGCGTAATGTGCTACGATTGTTTTTTCGGAAGAAAATAATGACGTGTACCTATATTTTTACATAATCATCAACACTGTACTCGTCATTTTAAAGCATGTGGTAGAACTACTGTATGTGGTTATAACTTTTTCTGTTCATTCAAGGACTTTTAACTGTGGTTTAACAAGGCAGAAATGTAGTTAAACTCACAAAGTTATACACATGACATGGCTTCCATTATTATATAAGAGGAAAAGAGTGGTTGATTGTAAACTATTTTTGTAACAATAATTAGGCCTAGTTTAATTGTAAATAATTGTTAGATTGTATTTATTGTCTTCAATTGTATTCATAGGATGTTTGTTCATTTTAAAATGACAGTTTTCACCCAATGTGTGTAGTTACTTTGAACAATACCAAACATGGACACTTCAATAAATTCTGTTGTCACGTGATGTTAAAAAGCGCAGACGTCACTTAGTGGGTCTATTCTGATGGACTTCTCAGTCAAAGGAAATACACCAATAAGAATACTTGTCAGATATCTAATAATGTCGATCCACCGAATTGACTTCAACGGCGTTTTAATGATGTGATATTTAACATTGGGACAAGAATATATTTATTATTTATACAATTTTAATTTTAGTTGGTAATTCTTACGAATTAAAACAAAATCCTGTAGTCAATGCAGCTAGCAGTATAAAACTATGTTTGATAAACAATTTGAAACATTGTTCAATGATTGTAGAATGTGGGGCAGTGTACATCCAAATTTGTATTAAAATCGCTTTTAACCAGCTGAAACTTTCTTTTACAATCATTCACCGTAGATATGCATAACTAGTATGTCCAGGAAAGGCATATCGGGTAGTCTGATTGGGTGGTAATTTATGTTACATTGCTTCATTGTCTTTTGTCCAAATCCTTTCGTGTCAGATATGTTTTCTTCCAGATAGCCACACATTCTGCTGAAAAATGCTTTACTCTGCGGTAGACAAAAAAATTAAACACAAATGTTTCGCTGGAAAAGGTTGGAGATGGGGACATTGTTAAGAAATTCACATGAAAACTAAAATAACAGTTCTGTGATTAAAGGCTTAAATAGACAGGTTTCCTGGAAAGAATTTGGGCAATAAATTGCTCGGAAAATCTTTAGAATGAGAAGAATGATCCTAGAAAGACAATCCCTGCACTTGTCGCTCACAAACAGGTTGCGAGGGACATTGGGAGTCTCCCAAACTTCTGGAACAGATATGACCAAAAAACTGGGATTAAAATTGTACCAGCCAATATCGACTGCAAGATGGGGGTGAAAGGGTTAGACGGAAAAGAAAAACGGCCTTTCTAATTAGAAACCTTGATGTTTTTCGATGGAGAAAGTGAAGAATTTTGGCTTCGTTAATAAAAAAGTACTTTCAATTATATTCTCGCTATAATAGACAACATAAATATCTCGAACATATATCTTTTTGATTTTGGTTGTTAAGTTTGTATTTTTAGAAGTGACGTAAGATGGTTTTCATAGATACCAATTTAAGGAAGTATTGAAGTACTGCATTGTATTTAATAAATTCAAGTAAACTGTCGAAATGTTCGAATAAAATTGTGTACATGTGTTTACATATAAAATTATTTAAAATTTAATCTAATTATTCATATTAAAGATGTTGCTATGCGAAAAAAAGCTTTAATTAACGTAATATTACACAGTTTATATTCTTTTTCAAACTTTAGTTATTGGGCTAATAGTACCACATATGTTTTATTTTAACTTTGCTTTCAATAGCGTTAGCATTGAAGCATAGCTGATGTCCGTGGTTCACATTGTTTTTAGGCAGTATTGAATTATAAGAAAAACACAATGCATTTTATAGAAACAGCACTGAAACTGTCAGCCTGAACGTGAGAACTATTCTCATAATCTGCAACATGAGCTGAAACATTTTAACCGAACCCACTATTCAATGGCTTTTAAATTTAGTTTAAATTATAATAATAAGAAAATTCAAATCTTATTGATGTTTAATAATAATTATGATTATTGATTCGTAAAATGTCACTGTCCTTTGCGCGCTATTTATTCCAAATGTTATAATGGGAACTTTCTCTTGCCCTGAAACGTGATAGATGGGCTTACGGTACACTAACCAAATCTACTAAATTCTACGTATACGTGTAAAACAGTGGCGTTAAAAACAAAAACTTATACAATGGCATTCTAACGTGACGAGATACTGTGTTGCGAAATGCTATTATAGATTACATTATACTATATTTTATTTGAATGCGTTTTATGAGTGATATTATCAAATGACTTACTCAATGGAGCGGTTATCTTTTAATGTTTATATTTCATACATCATATAATTCACATGGTTTGACGTCAAACCACGCACACAATGGTCAGCTCATTTAAAAGAAAATTAAAGTAGAATTGCTGTACACAATTCGGTATAACGAGGTCTCACCAAATCTCATGGTTTGGTTGAACATCAGCAATTTAGTATCTGGTGCATTCAAATAATGAAGGCAGAGGCGGTGGAACGATTTCGATCTGGGAAGCCAAGTTTCACTTGTGTTTAGCTACCTCCTCCCTTTCCTCCTGGAGCATCCAGGTATCGGGAAAGATCAGAATTTGTTAAGCACACAAAAACAGTTATCGCCTATTGATTCGTGCTATTCTGATGATTTTTTCTGAAGTGGGTATCCATGGCCAAAATATTCATATTTACCGTACTACTATTTTTTAATTGTTTTAGACCTCTAAATGGAGGTGCTCATCTACCCTAGGTGACAATCATAGCAACAAAATAAAAGTTCATCTATCTGGTTTTTATAGTCGAAGTGACAACCCTGGGGTGGACTGTCCCCCTGAGTTTTCAATGGACGTATCGCCTCCATCCCCCTCTTCCGCCGCCCATGTATAGAGGACAATATCAGGTGTAGTCTGAGGTCTGGATCTGCATCTGCAGCCTCAATGTATTGCAGCAATGTTTATTGCATAAAAACCGATCTAATGATAGGGACAAATATACATTTTCAAAAACATTACATAAGGTAGTGCAAGTACTAGGGTACTCAAAATTAATGCATAGAAATTTTCTAAGAATGTGAGTTCGGATTATCTTGGTGAATATCTAAATTTAACCCAGAGGATGAAGCAGCTGTTGTTGTTGTGAGGCCTAAAAACTGTGCAATAAATGGGAGAGGATGCAGATTTTTGGAAAGGTGGGGGGAGGGGTGTTAAGCATCAAGAATTAGGGGTCCAGAGGCATTTTTTTCGGAAAATTGTGGTCTTTTGGTGTCAGGAAATGGCCTCGGGGACGTGTTAAGGGATCAATTCTTGTTTTATGATTGCTTAATATTTTCGTTTTATAGAGAATGTTAATAAATGTGACCCAATCTGGTGAAACCCTCTCTTTGTCGGCACATTCAATTTTACGCTAGCCAGCAAAATACGTGGAGATCGGCTATCTGGGCCGATTTTATTTGTTTGCATTTTTTGGAAACTACAAAAACTAAAAATCCACAAAAATCGGGTTTTGCCAGATTGGGTCTCAAATATTGATATATTTTGCTTCCGACCCTACCCCCACCCCACCACTAAATCCGCCCCTAATAAGCCTTATTCTCCTAATTGTATCTGGGCTTGTAGTACTATATCATTACTGGATTTTCTGTTGGTTGATACGAAATTAATAGATTTTATGTAGACAATACAATCGAAAGTATAAACACACAAGTTGAACACTGTTTTATGTATATTACAGAAGTAGAAACAGAATAATGTAATGTTTACCTAGTGTATGAGGTACACTTATCTTAATAATTGAAAATAAAATGGTTACTTTTTTATGTTATATTATTGGTTTTCTTAAAACGAATCAAACATTGTCATTGTTAACTTTTAAATGTTATAAAATATTTATTAAAAATTTCAAGGTTACCTTTTATTTCTGTTGTGTATCAGAAAGCCGAGTAGATTAAAATTGCATTCACTTGCAGCTAGGCAAAAATTATACTTAATGTTTTATTTAATTACATTAAAAAATACATATAAATCGTCCGTTATAAAATTAAAAGTCGATAGAGATCCAAGAACTTGTTATAACAAAAGAAACCAAAACTGCTCTTCTAACTTTTTTTTTGAAAAGTTTCCTTGCGTGTTAGCGCCAAACGCGGTAAATTTGGAACACACGTTGACTGTAGGCGGCGCTATTTTCCTATCGCAATGTACAGAAGCTACCGTAAAACTGCTAGTAAGAACTCTGTGATTACAATTCGTTGATCGTGTTATTAGGGTTGGGTTCTATTGCAGCATGGACTACTATTCTAGTATCGGTTTCTTTTTTTAAACTAATTTAGGCACTTGCCCTGTCAAGCTAATGAGAGATTTATAAATAGGCATGCGTACATATAACCGTTAAACACACGTCCGCCTCTATTACTTAATCCCCATTATCCGTACTTCTAATCCGCGTGTATCCACTCTTTTTAACTAACTTTTTTTATAAAATGCCGGTCATCATTAACCTCATTAAAAAAACGTAGGAGGCTCCAACAGTAGTGTCTGCGTTAGAGAGTTATTATTATTGTAGGCCTACTTTTAAGAAATGTAACCACTAGAGTGGGTTTAATAATGGAGTACGGTTCCCCTTAAATATTAAAACGTTATACGGCACAATAATGATTAATTTTCTCACTTGGTTTTATCTCGTCATCATCATCATCATCATCAACATCATCATCTCAATTAGCTACTTATTGATTAATTAGTATTTTGTCAGTCTACCGCAAACAGTGTTTATTGATGTATCTAACCACTTATTGGTTGTACATTATCTCCGTTGTTATTATAGCTAGCCACGAATATATTACATTAACGAAGATTTACTTTATTCTGGTTTTCCGGCTAACCTTGCAAGTTTCAATTGAAAATTATAGCCCGAATCCATTTCGCATACACGACCAATTAGTCACGGAGTACTTGCGTTTGTTGTGTGGGATGTTTGAAGTCATAATCTTGGGTACATACCGACAGCTGGTCACTGAGATAATGTTGCATATGTAATTATATTCATTTATTTTACCTATAACTTATATCTCGCCACAATTAAACATCAATACAAAAACAATGGTAAATGTATTTACCATCGTCGTTGTCACTACCGCCGCCGCCGGAAGTATATGCAATTACCATCACCACCTCCAACACCATCACCACAACCACTACCAATACATCACCATCACCACCACCACCACCTTCATCATCATCATCATCATCTTCATCATCATCATCATCATCATCATCATCATCGTCGTCGTCGTCGTCGTCATCGACTTCTTCTTCTTCTTAACCATATTTTGTACAAATATATTAATTATCAAAATGATTTTTCATAAAGAAAAAAAAATCGGAAACTAAGACCGAATCACTAATTAACCAATTAAATAAACAGCAGACGTTATCCAGAAACTACCTACTGAATTTCAAACCAATTTTCAAAATGTGATTAATAAAAACTGCATAATAAATATTGAGCCAATAGGATTGCTGAACTTGAAAACATAATGATTATATCTTTAGTCCACGGTGAGCCTATGTTAAGCGTAATGGAAATCGAACAACTATCTAATAGAATAACCAAAACTACTAAATTAAGAGTAATTGGATAATTATACTTGTAAAATAGCATATTAACCACATTCGAAATTGATCAAAAAGATGACCGACATGCAGAGCGACTATTATAATGGTCGAAATACTTTAATAAGAAACTGCCTGCTAAATATGAAACTAATTTGACTTACTACAACTTGGATAAATAGCCTATCAAACGTAATGGAACAGGAGCCAAAATTGGACCTAAAGTCAAACCGACCGAGCAACCAATGGAATAAGCTAATCACGCCAACAAGAAATTGTTTACTTAATTTCAAACAAATTGGATTATTATTGCATACTAGACGTGACGGGGACTGACCGACCAAAGGGTTAACATCAGAAATGTGCAAACGCATTTAAGAACATACGGATAATTAACTTCGCCGGGAATTTATTTTTCGTTACATCGGGTATCAAAAGTTTGTAAACATTGGCAATTACTGATAGAAAACATCATTACCATCTCGTTAAGTACTTTGCTCTAAACATGCGAAATTCACATGCCAAATATAGTAACGGTGTAGATTTAACTCTCGTCACCGCGGCACTTATTCCGATACGTCTTTGGTTACGTTATTTAATGACCCGTTAATTACTAAGGCTAAACAATTAGCAAGCCAAATCGAGTACAAGGATGATTTTATTTTAAGGGTGTCCACCATTCGCTGTGCACCATCTTCAAGATAATAGGAGTACCGGCCCATGATAATTTTTAAGTACATTTCATAAGGAAAAGAATTAATATAAATTGGTTTTAAATATACGTTCTGCATTAGCACTGGTTTACAAATAGCATTTGTTATTGACTAATGATTTTCGTTGCCGTGAAGGAATTAACTACGAACATCTAGCTTACATTAACTGTGATCGTTGCTATGGAAAAACATAAGTGGATAAAAAATGGAATTCGAATTTGTCCGTCAGCTAGTTATCTCGATCGAAGGTCGAATCAAGCAAGAAGGCGGAACTCTGCCGAGCAATTGAATCTTGAAACACAGCTAACCAAGCTGCAGGCATCGGAGGATGAAGTCGTTCGCAATTTGAACAGGACTAGCTACAATCTACGCAATCAGTTAACATCAACAAACGCGTTTTCTGAACCAACAATGAACGGTACAAAATCCCCTAGAGTTACAAAACGAGCTTCAACACCCATGCCGGAAAGTATAAGCGATAAAATGTTTTTGAAAAAACAAGCAGCACGCAATATAGCTACGAGTACGCAACTATTAGAAGTTGCAAGACATACAGAATTGCGACGCCATAGTGAAGGAGATATCCATACCTCCATTGCTAATTTCCAAGCAGGATTAACATCATCAAAGCGTGGCTCTTGCATTCTTCCACCTATAAACCAAGGAAGCCGTATTAGACCTAATAGTGCCAGGATAATACGAAGAAAATCGCCAACTGATACTGACGACACAGGACGATTTCGCAGCTTAAGTCCCATTCCTAGGCCTACATCACAGTATTGCACTCGATGTACCGAAGCTGCAAAACATTCACTCTCAGAATGTGAATCAAATTCTGAGGACGAGCTGCCACTAGATGAAAATTGCGAAAATCCAAACCCACCATCAACACCAACACCTTCAATACTTGTTAGCTACGAAGGAGTCGACATTGAGATGTCTAAGAACGTAACCAGAAAAATACAGAGTCCATTGCCTCTAAGAAGAAATGGATGGTCATCAACAACAGATCTTACAGACGATCATGACGTAAAACCAGTTAGCAATGAATACCCACCATATATTGGACATTCTAAACAATTAATATCGGAATGGAGGATGCAACAACCCTTGAGAGAGGCTAGAAAGTATGCGAACTCGTTGACACCAACAAGTTTTTCTAAATTGTCCCAACGAAGAGGTTCTGCTGGTGCAAATGACATTCACAGAGGTAGAAACAATCTAATAGATACAATGTTCAACAGTGAACGACGAAAAAGTGATGTTGAGTTAAGATCGAAAATAGACGAATTTCTGAAAAAGTCGTGTGTGATTATTGACTGAATAAGGAAGTATTCGCAGGGGAAGAACGGAATGATATATACAGTGCTCAACAGCGAAATACGAAAAAGGATCTGTACTACAAACTCGATGAATTTTTCAAAAAGTCTTGCGTAAATTAGAACTGAATGAGTATGTATACACATGGGTATACAAATGTTCAGCAGCAAAATACTCAGACGCGATGTTTAGCAGTGATCCAAAATTGATGTAATTAAAGCTTAATGAGATTGTCGCGCCTGGGTATAACAAATACGAACGTTGAGCAACAAAACACCACCAGTGATGTGCAGTTGTAATGTAAAGTTTTTTTGAAAACTCTGATTTAATGAAGATGAACACTTGTAAAATATTCGATAATTTAAAACATGAATTGGAATCAATATTTTTAATAAGAATGGTTGAAATCGTGTTTTAAAATAGCTGCGTCCATTCTTAAGACCATGTTTAAAGGGCAATTCCATGATTAAAATTTCAATGGATACATCTATAAAACAGTTGTGACCTAACTGACAAAATTTCACAACATTTGGACAATGAAATAATGCCGAAAAACACTTTCAAACGTAGGTATTAAATCAAAAAGTGGGTCTACTACTCATATTACACAATGCTAAAGAATAAGAAAATTACAGATTTCAAAAGGGTTGTGTTTGAAAACCATATTAGAGGTTATATATACCTGTTCTAATGTGAATTTAATCTTTCCAATTATGTTATGTGATTTTGGTTTTCAAGCACAACCCTTTCACAATTTACAATTTTGCTATTCTTTAACACTGCGTAATTTGTGTAGTAGACCCACTTTTGATTTGAGACTCAATTTGCAACATGATTTTTGGCATTATCGCATTTTCCAAGTGTTGAGAAATTTCATATGTTAGTTATTTCACATTAATTGTTCTATAGATTTATCCATAGAAATTTTAATCCCGGAGTTGCCATTTAAGAGTAAATTTTTTCTAGGTTGACAAACTTTCGTTCACACCATCTCTTGAATTTTGCTCAAAGTTCTGGAGGTGGAAGCAACTTGGCCCCAATGAACAACTATGGTACTTAAAAATTCAGCAGTCCTTTGTTGCCATGGAAACAAGGCACTCTTGTTTTTGCCGATTTTAGGTAAAATTCACTCAATTTCATGGATTTCATCAATGAAAATTATGAAAAGTTTGGGAAGTCTTTACATCAAGGTAAAATATCTTTTTCTTAAACTGACTTCATATGTAAGTAGCCTTA
>JAOTQE010029389.1:0-10372 GCA_025631205.1 Nesometra sesokonis
CGGCAATCCGCCGCTGCGGAGAAACGGGGCGATTTCAATACCCTCCCCAGAGCGTTGCTCTTGGGGAGGCTAATAATTTGACATTTATAACGTACCTGTTAAAGTCACTACCGTAACTTGCCACCGGCGCTGTGGATATGATGTCACGCATTCAATGACAATCTCCTCCCCTAAGAGTCACGTTACGTTCTGCTGCCCGAAACAGACACTACATTCTGCTGTCCACGGCAGGGATGTGTGGACCAGTACACTGGGGTAACCCCCTACTTATCTCAAAAGATGCCCTGGATTCTTTTAAGTGCACACAAGCCATTCTATACACTGGACCTACGGTTTATAATCCCTATCCGAGAAGACTTGTTCCACCACGAGAACCATGGTGCGAGCGGGCCTTGAACCAGTGCTGTTGAATTTGCTATGGTTCATGGTTTCCTTGTTTTTATACACAATTTTACCTGAACTATCTGTAGTATAATGCATTTATACAGTATGAATTATATTCATTACAATATTTTCTTGGAAACTAAAGTATCCCCTAAAATTATCTGTTAATTACAGCATTGATTTTGTTACCCCGACGTCTCATATTGAACAAAATTTTGTCTTAATAAAACTAAAAGCATCCCTCTACAATATGTTTACATACAGTATTTGATTTTACACGATGACATCAGTAATAACACTGCAATCTATTAATTTATCTCTCACATTGTTTTATATATTTAATTTGACTATGTTTTACAGTCTCCTTTATCATTCATGTCTTGTTTCGAAAAATTATGCCTTAATAAAACTAAATGTATTGCCCTAAGATTATCTGTTTAAATATAATATTGAGATATTAATGTTATGAATTCTCCCTCTTAATTTATCACTCAATGTGTTTTCCATTTTACTCTGTTTTTACAGTTTAATTTATTATTCATATGTTTTGATTTGAACGCTGTCGGCTTTTCTTCATGTTGTAAACTTTTGTACAGTTACCGCTGTAGATGTAATGGATGACTAAAGTTGAAAATCGGCAAAGCTCTGAACATGAAATTGAAAACGGTGATAGACTATGTATATGATGTGATGTAGTTCGATTTATATAGCGACTTATACAGTAGAATCTCAAAGCGTTGTGGACCAGATGTTACACATTCATATGACTTTCTATGCCACTAAGGGTCACATCATGTTCTGCTACCCGATACAGGCGGTCATTCATCTGTCTACAGCAGGGAATGTATGGACCAGTACACCTGGGTAACCCCCTACTCGTCTGTATGTACTGGGTTCTTTATAGTGCACACGAGCCGTATGTATACACTGGGCCTACAGTTTATAGTCCCTATCCGAGAAGACTTGTTCCACCACCAGTACCATAGTGGGAGCTGGTCTCGAACCCAGGCTGTTATTGCTGTGGTTCACGGTTCCCCTGCATTAGTTGCTCGGCCATACAATTCGGTCATTACTTTTAGTACTTTGCGTTGAAAGAGGTTTTACACAGACTAAAGATATGTATTACAGTAAAAGTGAGGATTTGTAAGTTTAAAACACATCCATATTAGGAATTTCTTAGTGAAAAAATAGCTTTTTTTCACAGATTTAATGAAAAAAATTCATATGATGTCATAATTATGCAAATTATCATTTTTTCCACTCCTGCCATAAGCCAACACCTTACCTACTCCATAAAAAAAAATAATTTTGAAATAATCTATTTTAGTATTTTTTGCTATTTATTTCTAAATCACCTATTTTTCTTACAAATTACTTCCAGTGTCCTTCTGATGGTGATTGGAAGGTAGTACACTAGAAGACAATCCGACTACTCTAATCAAAAGACTGCACTTTATTACTGTACACATAAGCCATGCTGTACACAGGATCAACCACATAATGTTTCATCTGAAGGATGTTGTTACATTATAACTGGTATTTCAACCATCAAGCAGAATTTGAAACTTTTTAAGGATTTTGATAAAGGTGACTGTGATTAAAAGTTAGTTTACTTTATATAAACTGTACTATTAAATACATGTTTAGACCTATTGCTAAAAAAAAAAACAAGGAAACAAGAAGATCTAATAACGATCCATTACATCATAGAAGTGACTTGTTTACTAAACACTTCGTATGCTATTGTACTTAATGGAAATTTATTCAATCTCTATATTTATTTAAATCTAATTTACGTGTACTAAGTATCATTGATATTTGGGTAGCAGGTCAAATTTCAAAAAGGGTAGCAAGATTAGAAAAATCAGGTTGACCTTAGAAAGCAATTATTCCATGTCCGCACAAACGATGACGTTATAACGGATCAGTTTTCATCCCGGATTAACGTCGGTCAAAAGAAATACACAATCACAAGATGGGGAAACGTGAATACGTATAAGATTGGGTTACAGAGGAATACTATGTTGATGATTTTACCTGGAGGGAACGATGACGTTTGTTGCTTACTCTAAAGATTCTCTGAATTTACGTTGGCATACAGAGCATAACGACACATTCTTTGAATAGTCATGGTAATCGTATACAATAGTACTGTCCAGTGTCAGAAGATATGGAAAGAGACATTGTTATTCCATGATGAAAATTACATTCTTTGATGAAAAGTACATTATTCTTTGGGGTATGCATTACTTTTAATATTGGTCTCTTGTTTGACAGATGAAATAGAAGAAACTTATAAACATGCTCCACCTAAAAAGTCCTCTTACTATACATGGCTTGAGAAATAATGGTTAAACAAACCAATTTTGTTTATATTTATGTTAAATGAACCACTGTGGACACCATAAAATAAAATAAGGTTTAGCAAATAACAGTAAAAAAACGAATCCACGTTCTTAAGCCTATCAAGTAGTTTTGTCAAAACCTCTCATATACAAACTTTCAGCAAGGAAATACGCTGGTGCGACCATGTGCTTGATTTTTTTTTAACACAATATTTTAGATATTAATTACAGTATTATGATTGTAATTTATACATCAATCAAACTATGGGCTACAAAATTGTATGGTTCATTAAAAAAGCGAGTTCTTCCAGCAAATGCTCGAAGATATTGTATCAATGACCGGTCAGCAAATGTATGTCTACATGTTCTCAATTAGAAAACAGATAAAGTGGTATGATGAATTCTGATGAATATGGTAAACAAAACCATGTATAAGTGAACAGTCTTAAAGTTCCTAAGTACACTCAACTCGTTTAATACTGATCCTTAAGAAAAATGAATTTAACACTAAACTGGACCTAATTTCTGGACCTAGCTGGACCTACTTGGACCTAACTGAACCTAACTAGACCTAACTGGATGTAATTGGTCCTAACTAGACCTAACTGGACCTAATTAGACTGAACTGGACCTAACTGGAGGTAATTAATCTGTGTTTATTTCGCAGTGAAACTTTAAGATCGTTCTAGCAGTGGACATGTGCGCTCTATTATTAAATTGGACCTAAATAGACTTGATTGCACATAACTGGACCTAACTGGACCTAATTTCATGCTAAACTGGACCTTGTGAAATCTCCAAATCATGAAAGCAATGCATAAATAAACTGAACTCCCTGTAAACTGAACTGTCCAAGAAACCACACATAATGGACGGTGCAAAAGGAGGAAAGTTTGGGATAGTTGTTATTTGCAAATGACAAATTGTGATAAACTAACACGACTTGCAGAACATAGATTCATTTTCTTACTAAAAGTTTGTAAATTAGAAGTTTCGATAAAACTATTGGAAAAAACCCCTTTATTGCAAAACACAAATTTGTTTCCATAGTGAAAGTTTGTAAATGAGAGGTTCTGACAAACCTACTGGAAAAACTTCAATTGTAGAAAACACTTTTTTATTGAAAGTTTGCAAATTAGAAATTCTGACAAAACTACTGGTAAAAGACCTCAATTGTAGAAAACAGATTTGTTTTCTTACTGAAAGTTTTTATGGGAGAGTTTGACAGAACTACTTGAAAAAAAAACTTCACTTACAGACCACATATTCATTTTCTTACTGTTACTTTTTAAAACCTGTTTTCAAAAGAGCTATAAGGAAAAATTTAAAGGTAGAAGCAACATCAATCTTCAATTACTAGTAAGATTAATTTGTTATCGCAGAATACAAAACATTTTAAAACTCATTAGTGATGAATTAGTTTTATAAATAGCTAATTACCATAGGAATTTGAGGTTGTAAATTATATATTCAATTTTAATTATTATACAATGCAATGGCTGTATTGTAATAATTGAGATTTTCTATATTTAGTAAAAATAATGGATCACGGACGAAAGGTTGACCAAATCTAATCCTGGAGATTTTCGTTTTCGCCAATTTGGCGAAGGAGGGCATCTTTATTTTAGCCAAATGAGAATTCCAGTAGCAATTGGCGACTCGACGAACGGCTAGCGTTAGCGTAGACGGCCGAGGGCCTAGCCTCTACTCTAGGCCTAGCCTAGGAACCAGTGTTGGCTCGCGATCCGTTGCTATGATAGACTGATACTTCGCGATATTTGAGGTAGGTGAATCGAGAGGCCTATTAAACATTGTTTATCACAGACAAGCACTCTAGTTTTAAAACTAACATTATGGTCCTCAACTAAAAAATAGTTTCCGAACAAATAACTGATTTATGTCCAATGTAATAACAGGTAAAAATCAAGAAAATTTATTGTTTTGAAAACGTCCCATCGCGAAAATAAAAGTCGCGAAATGTTAAAAATCATAAAATCGTGAACATTTAGGGCAGCGAAAATAAAGGGATCTACAGTATCTTTTATTTAGAAGTATTGTAAAATTTACATAGCTTGTATTAATATTTTTAAGTTTCTCACAGCCATAAGAAAAAACAACATGTTCATTGTTCATGTATTATCGTGAAATAAAGTTTTACTACTACTATGTCTGTGTCTATGATATCATTGTGTTGACCTGCTAGCTCATACACTTAAAAAGAAGAATGTCACTGTCTGTGTGGGCCGACCATGTTTCTATGGCCGAAAATAACTTTATCTTAACTTCTTGAAAATCACAGGCCTAGCACAGAGTTTTGGTTTAGTTATTGGAATAGACTGTATACGGAGAAACATGTAGTTGAAGCTCATTACAACACCGGGCAAGATGAAAGAGGTAGTTTTTGTCGGACTTAAATTAAGCATTGCAATTACATTAACAAATTGAAATGCACTTAGTTTAAACTTAAAAGTTACTACCGCTACCATGCTCCCAGGCACCTTAAATATGGGAATTAATGTAGTTGTTAACGGAACTCCTTTCTTCATAAATTATGATATGACTGCTACCATTAAGCTTTACGTATTCTGGCAAAAATACCTAATATCAGTCAATAACAACATCGATAATCTATCAAATAGATGAATAGATAATGTGACCTACTTAGCTACCGATACGTAGCATTATTTCCTTTCCAACTAATAATTAAATATAATTAACATTAATAAAGTATCATTTTGTAACATGTTAGACGCCATTAGATGACTAAGTAGTATAGTACATGTATAAAGCAAGCCGACAGTTCTGATGGTCACAGACGATCAACTAAATAATTGGGCACTTACACATATTCTGAAGCAATAATTTAAACATAAATAATGTTAAAACTTCATAACAATTTCAATTATTGCTTGTATAATTCTGGTACCAGTACAGGTACTTACAATGTGCCTCTACAGAGCGGTTGTTATGGAGGCGTGTATGACTTACCGAGTTTCCATGTTTTGAAGTTAAATTTTCATGGAAAGACAGAAATTTGAGATAAAATTTTGTTCCCATGATAATTATCTTGGAAATCTGTCTTTCTGAGATACACTACCTTAAAATTCCGTCTTTCCGAGATACGCTACCTTGGAAAACTGTGTTTCAAAGATAGCGTATCTCGGAATGACGGAATTACAAGATAGCGTATTTTGGAAAGACGGTATTCTAGGATAACGTATCTTGGAAAGACGGAATTCCGTGGTATGAAAAGGTTATAGTACCACAGCTACTGTACAAGACCAAAAACAATTAAAGGGGAACTCTGGGATTCAAATTTCTATAAATAATTCTATAGAATAATAGTTTTGACCTACCAGATAAAATTTCGCAACATTTCAAAAGTGAAATAATGCTATAAAACAGTGTTGCAAAGTGATTACCAAATCAAAAGTTGGTATACATCTCAATTTACATGGTTTTAAAGAATACGAAAATTACAGACTTTGAGCAGCTTATGCTAAAAAATTGAAATCACATAATAAAAATAACTCATATGAATGGAGAAAGATCAGTCAAATTCATATAAGAACGGGTACTTCATAATGTAGTTTTTGATATGATTTTCAAATACAATGCTTTCCTATTGTTTAACATTGTGTAATATTAGTTGTAGACCCACTTTTTGATTTAAGAGCCACATGGAAAAGTATTATCTCATCGTTCCAATGTTTCGAAAGTTTATCAGTGTTATGTAAGATGACAATTAAGATAGCAATCAAAATACTACGAAAACAAGTCAGTCATTAAAAAAAATGCGATCTGGAAAATTAGTAATTTTAGTTCTATAGACTATAGTGTAAATATGAGGAACAGTCCACCACTTACAACAGTATTGAACAACCTTGTCACTTTATTACTTTATACCAAAAGAAGGGCTTCGGGTTATGTTTTAAGAACTCTCCACTTTACCACAAAAATAATGAAGCAGCTGAAAAATTTCTCTAGTTTTGATTTAACTCTACAGATGGTAGTTAAACCGAGTCCTGGTTTACGTTTTTTTTTTCTCATGGCTGATAACAAGGTCTGTCTAAACGTCATAACGACACTTAGATGATAACGTATCATGTAGCATTCATGATGTAATTGGCAATTTACATTGCTGTTGAATGTAGATAAAACGAAAGAGTTACAAGGTCGAGTTCACACGAAAACTAAATCAGATCAGAAGTAACCATCACAAGCACTAATGGCGAATCTAGAGGGGATGACTAGAGTGGTTAGCCTCCCATTTTGGTTTATTTTTTTAAAATGTCATCACTAACAGAAGATACAAGTGACTAAACAATACTGAGGTTTGGCATTGACATAGCCATAGCTTGGCTTAGCTCGGCGTTTATTTATAGTAAAATTCGTAGGTAAAACCAGTTAAAATCAAGTGAAGACGAAAACAATATTGCACAGATAATTGGTAAAATAGATAAATTCAATAAAATCAGACAGTGTTATAACTCGTAGTAATAGCCTTTTTCGTGCATAGCGTAGCTGGTATTACACACGTCCGTTCACCATGACGTCTGAGTTCACCATCATAAATATGCATTACTTAGATTAATGAGATGAGTGCTAACAGGGATCTTCATCAGAGCAAAAAACATGACATTGGCAACTACTAGATGGCAAGTATGAGCACAAAGTAACTTTTTTCTTGTAGATTTGAATTGTTCCAGCAATTTAAATTAACATACTACAAATATCATTAAAATACCACATGAAATTGAGCCATCAAATTGATCTGCTTAAAATTAAGTGTTCCACATATTTGAGGCCTGTGGCCATCACATGAATTACGACATCTGACAGCTTCGGTTACAATACAAGATTGGCAATACTGGAAGGGATGACAAAACATAAATTGGGATAATTAAGACTGATATAAGACATCAAGTTACATTCCCACAGAGAGTAATACGTAAATGCTTTATATGTACAAAAACACAACATAATCATGGTGATAGCCATTATATGTGGCAGAGCCAAGTCACAGGAGGCATAAGTCACAAAGCTAGGCAGAAATAAAAAGTAGTCATTTTTTTTAATTGACTTTGATTTTAAATACCTCAATTTTATGAACACTAAATTTTACATACGTGCTACAAATCAGCTAAAATTGAAATATAAGCTTTAAACATAGACTTTAACAGGACATATGTAAAATATTTGTTCAAATTAACCAGTATATAGATTTAATTTATTAAAAAAGTAGTAATAAATGAGGTAATAAGTAACGAACAAAATATATAAAGAGACCATAACCAACTTTTACAAACCCTCAGGTTTTCATACTCTTCCTGGTACCATATAGTATGTAAAATTAAGGTTATACTGTACATGCAATGCTTACAACATTTTCTTTAAAGACAAGAGACGTTGCTCTTTAGACATTAAAAGCTTGTGGGATGTTTACTAAAGGGCATGCAACTATAATTAAAATATATAAAAACAACACCGTATCAATATTTTATGGCAGGTTTGTGAGGCATATGAAACTGATTCAACTGACTGTTGAACCGTCCCAATCACCAATCCTGCCCTTAAAAATTGATTTATCCTGCTTCTGTCCCTCAGTGTGACATTAAACCCCAGCAAACGAGGCTGTATTTTCACACACCACATATAATAGAGATACAGAAAAGTTTAAGAATCACATTTCACAAGTTAAATTGTGGTTGAATTTTTCTGGTATATTTTTGAAATATCTACAGGAGCAGCTGTTTTTTTTTATCTATTTATTGTTAATTGTAAAAGTATATTGCTAATATAATGATACATGCCAACAAGACTCTTGGTTTGTAGGTTAATATTTAAATAAATCAATTACTTAAGTTTTTTTCATTATCGATCATTCTCATACCATAATAAATTAGATTGACATTTAGTATGCCTTTCTGCTACTCAGTTCCACAATATAAATTTTTTTATTTCCCATTATTTCTTTAGGCACAAATTTTAATAACTATAAAAGTAAGTTAATTGTCCAAAGGTCTGTGATTTACTATATGATGGCCTAGCAAGGCTTTACAGTTTTTGGCTAGTATACAAATATATACTGAGATGAAAAGCTCTGGCTAAAACTATAGGTCCAAAAGTGACTGCAAAAGTACTATTTTCTGCACAGCCCCGAAGCAAATAGTACTTTTGCAGTCACTGAGGGACCCATAGTTTTAATCCAGTGCCTTTCGTCTCAGTATATATTTGTTTTATATACTGGATTCATACTTTCTTGTTCATTGATTGAGTTCAGTGCAGCGCTGAACACTGCGGTCGCAACCGGTACCAACGCCGGGTCACATGAGATAGCACCATCTGGTGTTGAAATTGGGACAGAAACCGTAAATAATCTTTTACTATTTACGGATCCATAAATATTACTTTGGTGGTTGGATTGTTTGATCACGTGACACGCTTTTAACCAATCAGTGAACAAGGATAAATCATTCCAGTATACAACTCGTATGTTAACTTCTATAGCACCATTCCTTAATACACTATTTTGATTTATATTTGTTATAAAAATTGTTCAATTATTTGTAAATAAAGTCCATATTATTTTAGTATGTATAGTTTATAAATTTGTATTTTTTTCTTAAATTATTAATTTAAGATCTTAGTTATCTACAATTATAAAACTTGTTGGTATTAACATTAACTCAATTGTGTTGTTTAAGAATTTTTTACGAATTGTAAGTATACACTTGCATTTTTTACATATTTACTTATTTTATTAGATAACTGATAATTAACACAAAATCTATTTTTAGGAGGTTATTTATTTCCATTTATTCCAGCATTTTAGTACGAATAAAAATGATTGATCCAACAATTCACATTGCTGGCTTTTAAGCCAAACTTCATTATCAGTTTCAAAATTTCTGAGAACAATTTAAAAAATTGCTCAAAGTAGTTAAATTGCACCCAACATATATAAATATACATTTGTAATATTTCTTAAATTATATAAACTTAGCTACTACATAAACAATACAGTATTATTTTAGCTTTGAACAATAACAAAATTGGTTTTCTTAATATTGTAATAAAAATAATATATTAATGAACTTCTCAGAATTTGAAATGAGAAAATTATACAAAGGCATTTAAACAAGTGTAATGGAAGTACTATTTATTTTAGTATCTAAGAAAATAAAGTATACATCTCGCTAGCACAGTAACAATAATTCTTTACCAAAAAGTAAGTAAAATTGTAAATTCAAAAGTTAAGGATGTTCAAAGTATGTAAGTATGGGAGCAGTTGTCAAAAAGGTTTTGTTTTTTTTAACCCAAGATGTCAGCTAAGTCACGTGCCATGGTGGTGCCCATTTTTTAACTCGTCGGTTGGGTAAGTTAATGAGTATAAATTCCAAATTTGAGGCAATGTTTTGGTATGAAAATAGTGGCAAAAAGGTGTTTTATTTTTAATCCAACATGGCAGCCAAGCCATGTGACATGGGGTGCCCATTTTCATTTGCCTGTTTTTAATATCTCATCTTTGTCCAATAATTCTCCTGGCTCAGGTAGGGAGGGAAAATGTAGATACAGACTTATTAATCCAAAAACGATCTCCAACTTCCGTCAAGAACTGGCCAATCAGCAATGGTCTGAAA
>JAOTQE010029410.1:0-10372 GCA_025631205.1 Nesometra sesokonis
TTTCCATGCGGGAAGGCCTGAGTTCAATTCCCAGCCAGGCACGCTACCCGGAAACCCAGTCTCCGCAGGTTACATTTAGACACCTATATTATCATCCTCTGCCTATGCTATCTTACTTCTCCCTCGAATTTTAATCTGAAACCCTCAATATTTTGTATGGCCCCTCTGTTCTTATAGCAGGGGCAGATGCAAACTTTTGAAAAAGACGGGGCCGGAAGTGGGGGGGGGGACAGTAGAGAGTCAAACTTTTAGGGGGTCCGGGACATACTCCCCGGAAAATTTTGGTCATTAGATGTCCGGAAATGGCCTCGGAGCTTCTTAAGGGATCAATTGTTGCTGAATATTTCGTTTTATAGACAATGTTAATAATATTTATTTATTTTACTTTCTGCCCCTGTCTATAACTTTTATTTTAGACCGTCATTAATTAATTGCATTGATTAAATAATTATGTCTGTTTTAATTCATCGTCATCATCTTCATCATCACCACCGTCGTCGTCATCATCACCTTCAAATAAGCCACCAAACCAACGTATGGGATTACACCACAATCATTACCACTAACTGGCAACATAATTATTTTTTTAGGCATGGCAAAAGGTCTGTTATAAATACAGATGATGTTAGATTATTAGCCAGAAGAAGCAATGTACTGGTAAGATTCTTTGTATTTGCAACATGTCATTCTATTCAGGCTCCATTGGAGTCCATTTCAATTGGATTATTTTAGTGTGATACAGTACAACAAGGGTAACCCATTAAGCTGGTAGGCAAATGATGCCAGGGGAGTTCAGGATTGTGATTTTTTTGGGGGGGGGGGGCTTGGAGGCTCGTGCCAGTTATCGTCAAAAAATCACCATAAAAACCAAAAAAAAGGGCCAATATGGTCACTGTACCAGAGCACTAAAATGGAGAAATAACCTTTTTCAAACATCAAAATAAAACGTCGGACCTGGAAAATTGCACCTCCCCCCCCCCTTCCGATGGATCCGCCCCTAAATAACACCCATGTACATTCTCAATCCGTATAAAATGTTGGAAAATATCGCAAATTATGACAACCTGTCGCTAGCCTTCACATTTTTCCATCGTTTTGCTGCTTTAAAAAACATCCAAGAAGGCAAGATATTCATGACTTCTAACAACTTGTAGCCTTTACTGGCCACCCTGAGGCTGGTAAAGTTTACAAGTTGATATTACAGAGACTTTCATGAGATTGTTGCTTTCACAAGCAGCAATCCTTGTGAAAGCTGTGTCAAATGCAAGAACCGAACGCTACAGAAAATCCTCTATACCTTTTTTAATATCTCTAATAAATGAGCACAATTTAGTACCTGTCTAATTCAAGAACCAAATGCTACAGATACGTATACCATATAATATCTCTAATAAATGAGCAAAATTTAATACCAGTCTAACTCAAGTAACGAACGCCACAGATAATCCCCTATACCATATTTAATATCTCTAATAAATATAAATAAATCTGCAAAATTTAGTACCTGCCTTACAAAATTAGAAATTTAGTTTACAAAGTGAGCCTTAGTAAGCCAAAGTCCTAATGTATAAATCCTGTTTTTTTTGTTTTTATTTTTGTTAAATATGTTGGTTTATATTTTAATGTGTGTACAGTATATATTTATATATGTATTTATATTTGTGTATTAATTTTTAAAATTGTAATATCTTGTCCATTGTAATGCAATAATTTCAGACTTAATGTCTGCCTTTTGTAAAGTTTTTTATACCGCAATAAAAAAAAATAAAGATTTTAACAACTTGTTACATTTTAGGAAAATGTGTGAATTAGGTATGATCCTTTACTGCTGCACTGTTAATATTGCATTGCAGGATGGCATTTAGCTCACTTGGTTTAGCTGGTGGAAATTGCTTTGCTTTGCGCTGAACCATGACTAGCTGGTCCATGGTTTGATCCATGACCACGCCACTCTCCTTGTGTTTCGGCTGGAGGGTTGAAATACAAGTTAAATAGCGCACTGTCTTTCGGATGAGACGTTAAGCCATTAGTCCCGTGTACAACATGGCTCCTGTACATGTTAAAGAATGCAGTGCACTCTTCGAAAAAGAGTAGGGGATTGTCTCCCCATGCAGTGCCCTATCGCCATAAGAAGGACCCCACTGGAAATAAGTCTACTTGGGACTTTCATGGGTTAGGCTCCATAAAAATAATTATTATTTTATCACCCTACCAAAGCATAAAAACTGATGAGGGCGGGAAGTGTTTTTTAACCGACTCTCCAATGTTGTAGTGATCTCACGTTGGGGTACTAGATTGTGCATCATTATTTTAGACTCACACAAATACGACGCAGATACAAGCGCACCAGCCTGCAGGAATATTGATCATTGTAGGCCTATTTCTAGCTGTGTACATCGTTGTGAGCTTGAGAATCCATCTTATTAATTTATGTGTAGAAAATCCAAGGCATTCCATTAAAAAAAAAAACGATCCTTTGAATAGTAAAAAGAAAGGAAAGGTAAAAAAAAAGAAATCTGGATTTCCCCAAAAGTGATGCACGAGGGGGTGATAAACTAATAATTTTTTTTATGGGGCCTTATCCTTTGTGTTCTACAACACTGAATAAATTAAATTTAAAAAAAAATCGAATTATTATTTTCTAATTTACTGTTATTTTTCAGGCTAACTATATAAAGGAATTGATTGATAAGATGGCAGCCGCCAATGCAAAGGAAAAAGAAGGAAAGAGTAAAAAGAGTCGAAAGAAAAAGGCAACATTGGTGCTAGATGATGATGAATAAATCTTATAGTGTTACATTTTAATATTTCTTAAACATAGTGGAATCATATAATACAGGCGCGGATCCAAGGGGGGGGGGGGGCGCAGAGGCCCCTATTAACGCCAAAACGTAGTTGCGTCTGCCCTTATTTTAGGTGCGCCGGGTCCAAAATTCACAAGAAAAACCAAAATACGGTCAAAATAGTGTACCGGGGCACCAAGATAAGGAAATAACCGTTTTTTTTGGTTTTTTTTGCCCGTCAGAAAAAAAGTGGCACACCACGCCCACCTGGACTGGGAAAGTGCGCCTCCCCTTTCGGCGGATCCTGGATCCGCGGCCTGCAATAAATCACTCCCTTTGAATAAAGTAACACCTTCCAACTAGGTAGATCTACCATGTTAAATTAGGAAAAGAACCACAGTATTATATTTGACTCGGTTCAGTGACGGCTGAGGCCGGGCTGAGCCCAGGCTAATTGTCACTGTAAACGTTCAAAAGGCCAATTGCGGTGCCAAAAACGGCCATGCATTTGGACGACCTCTGGATAGTCTCGGCCCGGGTTTTTCTTACTGTAAACGCAATCTGGGCCAAATTCTTAACTTGAGTGGCGGTCTTTTCAGCCCCACTCGCAACCATCATTCCAATATTTTTGTGTTTTTGTGCATAAAAATAGATGAACCAGTAGTTAAAGTAAAGGAATAGGCAGCTGTGATTTTCGCGGTGTATACAGACTGTAGCGCTTTAAAATTTATGGTGTACTGGGGAATTAATGCAAAAAGCCCATGCTGCACCAGCACTGTACCTCTGCATTGTGACCCGGCACTCCTCCAAATGCCACTACAACATCACAGCCAGGCTCAGCCCGGGCCAGCATTGTAAACTGCGTCAAACTATTGAAAGGTTTTCAGCTTTAGGCCGGGCCAAGCCCACCGCTGTAAACGCACAAAATTCAGAGGCCGTGTCCGCAATTTAGGCCAGGCTTGACCCGCCTCTGCACTGCAAACGGGGTCTTTGTAGATACCTTAGCTCAACAAGTAATTGTATTTTTATGATTTCAGTTATAATTAATGTAAAGGTCTATTACTGGCTATATTTTCTTGCAGGGCATTGCTGACCATTTCCTTGGTAGTCTCATTTCAGAGGGAAATTAAGATTTATTGGTTTTGGTTATAATGGGATAATGTTTTGGAGAAAAGGTTTATGTGGTAGATAGGTAGCAAAGCCAGTGTATGGTAGTTTTTATAGGGTTAACCCTATTAACTACCTACACCTACCATGTTAAGAGAGTTATTGAGTTATTTTTTTCAAAGGGCTGTTTTCAAAATTGTCTGTGAAAGGCTTCAAAACCACTGATAAGGCCTAAAAAAATGTTTGCTGTCACTTTTGTCACCGTGTTTCCGTAGGAATTTCATATTATCCGATAAAATACCATCCAATCAAATCAAATCAATTTAAAAAATACAACTGCGCAAACTCAGTGTAGACCACAATGCACTGTGAGTTCCCTAACTTCCGGTGATTTTTGGTGATTTCTCTTTTCCTCTCGTGGCACCCTGGTTGCACCACGGTGAAATCCTCACAAAAGCAAGATCATGGTGTCAAAGGTAAAAAATTATCGCATTTAGGTCAATTCTCGGAATATGATCGGATAATTATTGGATAATTTTACTACGTCAGAATAAGGTTAAACACCCATTTCTGCAGCACTTTTATCGGATAATTTTTTCCTGTGGAAACACGGCCCTTGTTAAAATTTCAAAGAAAGGGTGGGTGATGAAAAAGTTTTTTTAGCAACATTATCAAAACGGACTTGTTTAAAGGGGGTATTATTAGGTCCTTTAAGGTACCATATCAATTAAGTGATTTGATTACAATTAGCGAAGAATGAATTTGAATGAATCAAGAAAATAAACACCAATCACTTCAGTGTGTTCTTTTATTGAGTATATGCAATCGTGTGTGAAATTGTGCCTTGCCTGGTTGGTTTTCATTAAATGCAATTTAAAAAAAAACTGAGATAAAACAGAAATCCTACCTCTTAATTTTTGCGATTTTGATGGGTGGCAGATGATGGCAAACAAGTTTTTTAAGCCTGATAAAAGTATACATTAGATTATATTGTAGAAACTAAATTTATTTAACAAATATAAGATAATGTACAATTTTGACATATTTTACTAATGAAAATTTGTAGTTTTTGTAATAATACTGAATGTAGTTGTATGGTTGTATTTTATATTACATACCTGATGCCTCAAAGAATACATGGGAAGAAAATTTCTGTTAATTCTATATAGTTGAGTCGAACCTCCCATACCATGCACAAATAAAATAAAGCCATTAAGATTTTGTATATTAAAAATTGTATTTGTTTTTTTTTGAAAAAGCATGAGCTTTTTTATGTGACCTCTTACTAGAAGTGTTATTGTAGGAAATATATGGTCCTACAGAAGGCATACCTGTCAACCTTGAGAAATTCCAAAGCGTAAGATCGGGTCAAAACTAAAAAATAAGGCAAATAAATCTAATTTTTTATTCTCAAATTTTACACGTCCACCTTGCTGGAAAAAGCGCCCCCACCTTGCTGGAAAAAGCGCCCCCACCTCTTTCCCACAATTCTGGATCCGCCGCTTGCATTATTAATGTATATTATTTTATACAATAAATTTATGTTCCTTGAATAAAGAATAGATTTAACTGAAAACGTTTCATATTTTTTAACTTAGTACAATGAAAACTACAAACAGTACCATGAAACATTTAAAAAGCCTTTACGGTGAAAGAGGATATAAATATTTTGTCGAGGTTGAGATTGCCTGCATTTTACTTTAATTTTGCCATCAACCTATGAAATTGTCCTGATATTTGTGATACAGTCGCATGGAAGTTAGATCTCATGGAACGACTATGTAATTTTCATACACCTAGCAAAGTGGGCGTAGTGATGAAGTTTGTTTTAGTCGATAATGTCGATTTCGTTCGTAGGGAGAAATACTTTTGCATGGATTAGCATGGATTTTTACTAAAATTCATTACAAATTGAAAAAAAAAAACAGAAAAAAATATTAAAATTTTAGGAAAGGACATCGCTAGGCGTAGGTTTTGCCGGTGATGTGTAAGACCATAAGATTTGATTGGAATGCGTAAGTCTTACGGTGAATGCGTAAGGGTTGACAGGTATGAGAAGGGTATGTGGAATTTAGGGCCATGTGACTTCAAGGCATGCAATATTGGATTTTCAGGTTTGTATCAATGTGGGAGAAGGCTACATTTCTCAAAGAAATCCTTACTACTACTTTTTTACATAAGATGCAGACAACATATTTTAATGCGGATCAAAGGTGCCCTGGGAGAATGTGGCCGCTCTCTCCCCAGAGGTAGAAAATAAAATTAGTATGCGAGGATTGGGATTTGTGCAAAATAGGGGAAATTAACCCATTTTTACTTTTCAAAAGCTGATCGGGGTTGAGCACCCCTTCCTCAATTCCTAGATACACCGTAGAAACATGGTTGCTCAAAGAGTACTTGTATTTAATCTAAAAATAAGACCATCTCAGAAAATCGAAAGGACACTTTGAGGGGGGAAGACTCAGATGGAGGGACCTTTTATACCATAAAAGTGCATGTGCCCCCCCCCCCCCCACACACAAAAAATTGCCTATTGACAAATATCAGACAAACAAATGCAGAATCCTGAATAATAATAATAGTGAAGATGCTCATGGCACCGAGTGTCATGTCACGCAGCAAGTACTGGGCTGTATTTGCGCTATTTCAGCTGTCCACAACAGGTCATACATGGACCAACTTGATGTGTACACATGAGCTGTTTATGTACACTGGGCCTACGGTTTATAGTCCTTATCTGAGAAGACTAAGTAAATGCTTACTAATCTACTATTTACTGCACACACGCATATCAGCAATGCACTGAGGCGCACAGTTTTCACTACCTTTCACCAATCGGATTGTTCAAAGCTCTACAAAGGTTTTATGTTTGCAAATATTTTGCTAGCAGTGAGTGGCAAAAGGGTAATACTGATACTGAGCAAAATTCCTGAAGCATGGACCGGGCTTTAATTACACACATCAACTGTTATGCATTGTTTTCCCTTTGTTGAGCTAAAATTTAAACAATGTTATGCCTCGGTGCCTTAAAAATTAACCATTATCAGTGGCGTATTTAGCGGGGTTAGGTGTTGAGGTGCCTGAACACCCGCTTCGGATGCAAAAAATAGTAAAAATAATTAGGAAGGAAATTTGAAAATCTGGACCTCGAGCACCCCCATGCAGTGGAAATGAGCACCGCCCTTCAGAGAAGGGCTAAAATCCGACGAGAAACACCCAAAAACCAGAAATTGTGGTAAAAATTCGGGAAAAAAAGTTTTTTTTTTGCTTCTCAAAACCTAACCCAGGTCGAGCACCCCCCCCCCCCTTCAACAAATCCTAGATACGCCCCTGATTATTAAGGCTACTTTGGTGCCCCTTGTCAGCAATCATGATACAATAGAACTGACCAAATATGTATATGATATTGAATTATTATAAAAGTACCATTACAGCAGAAACTTAATAAAACTAATTTTTATTAAAAATATGACTTCTCAATTTGATCATACTGTAGATATAAGATTTATTGTGGTGGGGCCACAAAAATTATCTACCAAACAATAATTTATTAAATTGATTGATGAAAATCAGTCACTCATTATTTTTTAAATGAATTTAAACTGCAAACATTCTCAAAGTTTGTATAATTTTATTATGAAATAATGTTCAGAAAGCATATACTGTACTGTAATTTGTTCTCTAACAAATAAGATTATCCATGCTAACATCTTGATTATCGATTTAAACATTTTCACAAGTCATGCCCTCAAGTAGCTATTAATTACTGGTGTATTAATATTTCCTTGCACACATCAACCATTATACATTGTTTTCCCTTTTTTAGGCCCAAATTTAAAAAGGGTGTGCTCTCCCAATTGGCCTCTTTTAACATGCGGTTTTCAGGGGCGAATCTAGGATCTGTCGAAAGGGGGGGGGGGGGGGGGGGGGGAGCACTTTTCTAGTCCGGGTGTAAGTGGTCGCCACATTTCTCCTGACGAGCAAAAAAAAAGGGTATTTCCCCATTTTGGTGCCCTGGTACCATATTTTAATCGTATTGTAGGTTATTCTTGTAAATTTTGGACCCGGCGCACCTAATACAGGGTGGAGGGGGGGGGGGGCGCAACTACGTTTTGGCGAAATTAGGGGGCACATCTCCCCCTTCGATCCGCGCCTGGTTTTAAATTTAACCGTGCCTTGGTGACTTAAAAAATTTTGACCATTATCAAGGCCACATTGGTGCGCCTTATTCTCAGCAAAACATGGGGATATAATTTGCATGGCAGTGTTTCCTTCATAAAATTCAAAATTGTTCTTTGAAAAATAGTTATGAATCAAAGGATGGTAAGCTCACGCTATGATCCATGGCAGACAATAGTGTCCTTTTGAATTGTCTTGGTTTTCCTAGACTTAAAGGCATTGGAGGATTCAATTAACACTTCATTTATATCGAACAAGATTTTAATTTTGTGAGTTAGAAAATACCAGACCAAGTCATGTGGATTGTAGAGTATTGGTTCTTATTGGGATCAATAGCTTACCATATTTGGAAAATAGGATTGGTCAAAATACTGTTAAATACTTATGCCAATATGGATGGAAAACAAGTGTCACAGGGAAATGATTAGCGAATTGAGATTGAAATTATCTAAGCACCAACCACAGGAATTTTCCATGACACCAGGAATTCTTGGTGTGATTAGGTTCAGTAAGCCTGAACCAAGTTGTTAATCCACAAAAAGATTATGGATTGGCCGATCGGGGTTAAAATTATCTAAGCACCAACCAAAATAATTTTCCATGACACCAGGAATTTTTGCTGCCAGTGATCAGGTTCGGTAAATCTAAACCAAGTTGCCAATCCACAAAAAGATTATGGATTGGCACAAAAAACAACAAAAAAAATGACATTACTGTCTAAATTCTTCAAGAGTAAATGTTTGTGTTCAGAAATCTAGTTTAGATGCAATAATAATCACTTTAAAGCATCATGTCAAAATTATTCTGCTGCAGTAATCCAGTGCAATATGTTTTCTTTGGTGACCGCATTGACACACATGGTCGCATCCCAACATGCAATTTTCAGTAAATCTCTTTCACAGGCATGGATTTAAGGGCGGCGCGTGCCCCTTATTATCAGCAAATCGTAGTTGGGCCCCCCCTATATTAGATATTAGGAGTGCCGGGTCTAAAATTAACCCCAAAACACATAAATACACTCATGGAGCATACAGGGTACCAAAGATCACACAAAAATGGGGAAATAACCTTTTTTTTGCTGGTCAGCTACCATGCCCACCCAGGCCTGGAACCGTGCCTGTTTCAGGTAGAAAATTGATACTGTTGTAACTGAATTACTGCACTAACTGCAGCAGGGTAATTTGATATGGTTCATAAAGAATTTCATTTAAAAAAGAACACTTTTATATTTTGTTAAGAAATCAAGCCAAACATGTCTTTATTATTATTATCAGGACTCGATTTAGTACTAGGTCTGCATACAATGTCTAGTTGAAAACATGCTGAGCTAGCTAATCTACCTCACCCTGTTTCCCGGTAGTAGAGTCTAAAAATTTGTAATCCTACCATTTGATGTAATTGTTAAAGAATTCGGTCGAGGCCTATGCTACATTGCTAACCTGAATAAGTCGTATAAAATTTCAAAACAACACAGCTTGTTTTGATTTTTTATGCGAGAGCATTGTCAGAAACTGTTTTAAACAAGCTTCATTTCTACCTGTCCACCTAGAATCGGTTTTACATGGTGACAACAAACCTTATAAAAACATAAAATATACCCTGTAGCCAACTAGCCCAGTTGGCTAGTTGGTAACAAATATCAGGCAAAGCTTGATTATTATTTAACCGGTGGAAGTGATTTTTTAGGATGATTGGAATTAATTGTCCAATATAATTGTTTTCTTTCAAATTTAGCCAAGTATACATTTGTGGGAGAGCCAAGCCAGAGGAGGAATAAAGCCGGGCACTCACTATGTCAAGCGACGGTTGCACGACTACACCGTCGCCCTCCGTGTGTGGTTGCCAGACGCGATGACATTTTTCTACTCGTCGGTCAACAGTTTTTTTTTAGTGGTTTCCCTGTTGAATCATTAAAAAACCGTAGGCCAACGAGTAGAAAATTGTGATCGCATCTGGAAACCAAACACACAGGACTGTCGTACGACTGTTGCACGACCCAGTGAGTGCCCAGCTTTAGTTGCAAATATAGTTTTCCGCAATAGGCAGAAATAAAACAATTTTATTTAACAAACATACAGTTCAAACATTCAACTTTCAGATATATGAACAAAAAATTTTTAAAAAATGCAAATTAAAATGAACCTTAGTCAATGTATACGTATTATTCCTGACGGTTAGTGTCAGACCTTTTTACCTACCACGTGAATTCGGACAGGTTTTCATTATCGTCGTATACATACACCCAAAAGCAAATTGTGACATCGCGAGTGAAACTATTGCAGAAGTGATAAACAAGTACCAAG
>JAOTQE010029421.1:0-10371 GCA_025631205.1 Nesometra sesokonis
CGAAGTAACTTCGATCGCTTAACTGTGAGGTTTTCATGGACAAAATAATTCGTACCTTTGAAACGTTTCTTTGCCTTATATATTTCACTTCTCTTCGTGTAATTAGTGAATTTAATTATAATACTTCTTGGCTTAGCTTCGTTAGTAATAAAATACTATAGTTATCACTGGTGACTTATAATCTACGAAAAATGTTCTTCAAAAAAGAAAAATGTCTAAAATTGCCCATATTCTTTTACTTGTTTTATTAAAAAGAACTGTGTATTTATGTATAATGTGGTATATTGAAGTTCTTTAAATAAGACTTTCCTAAATTTAAAAATTTGAAAATTAATACATTTTAACCAAGTTTTTACTATTATTGTTAAGTACTCTCTTAATGTGAAAGAGTGAAACTTCACTCTTTTGGAGTGAATATAAAAAGTGATAGTGACCTGAGGGACCACTCTTAAAAGAGTGAATTATCAGCACTCAAAATTCACTCTTCTGGAGTGAATTTTCTGCAAAAGAGTGAGTGATTTCACTCGAATAGAGTGAATTTTCAATCGATTGGAGTGAATTTCACTCTTTTTGGAGTGGTCCCTCAGGTCACTCCATAAAGAGTTGATATTCACTCTTTTACGTTAAGAGAATATTCAATCACCTCATTGCTCCTTTCTAAAAACGTTGGTCTATTCCACCGCCAGCTTTTCCTCCATTGTTATTTTTGTTATAGTAGGCCTACAGTACTAGATTCTTCCTAGTAAATTCACATTCATCACTATCTCCATTGTAGCACACACCCGTGCAAATAACACCAGCATTGTTTCTTGGATGAGCATTGAGTCCTCGTGTACTCACATTTGACAAGAAGGTTACATATTGAAGAACCTTCAGTGATTTAAGGTGATGGAATTGTGCTAGTGAATCCGCGTTTGTCAAGATGAATATGAAGGCTGTAGGCCTGTCCTACGTATATCGGATATTTTCCAGGTTTATGTGATGAAACCATAAACTGAATTTATGGTCACTTTTGGACACAACATTGTATTAGAGCAAATAAAAACTTACAGTATACTGTAATTTAAGCCCATTTGTATGTTTCTATTTCCAGTCGTTATTGATATATGAAAATACTAGGCTAGGTCAAAGCTCAATAAGATCATTCCTGGTCATTTTTTGGCAAAACAATTGTATTAGAGCAAATATAAATTTATATATTGTGAACAATTTAAGCCCATTCTTATGTTTCTAAGTCCAGTCGTTATTAATATAAGAAAATACCAGGTCAAAGTTCACTCCTGGTTACTTTTGGACAATCCTTTGTATTAGAGTAAATATAAACTTATATATTCTGAATAATTTAAGCCCATTTTTACGTCTCTATGACCAGTCGTTATTGAGATATAAAAATACCAGGTCAAAGGTCAATAAGGATATTCCAGGTAACTTTTGGGCAAAATATTGTATTAGAGCAAAATATAAACTTTATAATCTGAACAATTTAAGTCAAATTTTATGCTTCTATGACCAGTCGTTATTGAGATATGGCAAGACCAGGTCAAAGGTCAAAGTGCCAGAAATGGTATTTCCGGTCATTATTTTGCAAAATGTCCCATTAGAGCAAATAGAAATATGTACATTGTGAACAATTTGACACTAAAATTAATTGACTGCGACTAGTGGTTAATGAGATGTGAGCCATTTGAATAATTTGGCTTCATGAGACGGATGATAGCGACTCGAAATGATAGCGAGGTTGAAACTTCAGTACCTATATTGATGACGACTAGATCACCAGATGCTATTTATGTGGACATAATTGTTGATAACAAGAACCTTCAGTTTGAACTGGACACTGGATCTGCGGTAACTTTATTATCAGAACAGACTTATGAACACTTCAAGCATCACAGTTTACAAGAGAGCACTCGAACTTTCACCAGTTTTACTAGGAAAATTGTAAAGTCCCTTGGTAAAATACATGTAAAAATTGATTATGAATCACAATGTCATTATTAATAATTATTTATATTTGTATCTAACACAATTCATTCTCTTTTAGGTAGGGATTGGTTAAGAGTAATCAAGTTAAATTAGAAAGATTGTTGGCTTAAAATTGTATTGCTGTAAAGAAATTGGAATGTAGGAATGCTCTCCAAGGTTTTAGATAAACATGAGGGTCTTTTTAGTAAGGATTTGGGACTATTGAAACATACTAAAGCCGATATCGTGCTCGATGATAATGCAAAACCTGACATAAGTAAAGCATATAGGGTCCCGTATGCTTTGAGGGCAGAAGTTGATTCCGAAATAGACAGATTAGTCTAAATAGGCGTCCTAACTCCAGTTAAGCATACCCTTTGGGCTAGTGGAATTGTAACTGTTTTAGGAAAAAGGATGGGTCCGTAAGACTATGCGGTAACTATAAGCCCACACTTGCCCCACCCCACATTAATATTGAGGACATTCTGTCAAACCTTGCGGGTGGAGAAACTTTTTCTAAAATGGATTTGGCTCAAGCATACAACCAAACGGAATTGACTGATGAGTCGAAAAAATTACAATTATTACTGAAAAGGGTCTCTTTTAACAGAATCGTTTAGTTTTTGGCATAACGACCACCCCGGCTTTATGGCAAAACGCAATGAATGTTGTTTTAAATGGTCTCCCTGGTGTGCACGTGTACCTCGACGATATTTTGGTCACGGGGAAGATAAAAATGAGCACACTATTAATTTGGGTAGAGTTCTCGATAGATTACAAGATTATGGATTGAAATTGAAACAAAAAAGTGCGAATTTATGAAATAATAATAATTAGTGCTTGATAGAGCGCATTCTGCAAGCCTCAATGCGCTTTACAATAAAAATAAGAAATCAGAAAAACTTAAGAAAAATGTTAATTAAAAAGGTGAGTTTTTAAAAGCTGTTTGAAGGTGCTAATGGAGCTAGCCTGTCGGATGTCAGTTGGTAGGTCATTCCATAAGGCAACAGCGGCACAAATGAAAGACCGGTTACCATAGAATTATTTTGAGGGACGAACAGAATGAGAAAGAAGTGATGTTTCAGATGACCTAAGAGTCCGTTTTGGAGAATATAAATGGATAAGATCAGAGATGAATTTCGGAGAAGAGTATTGCAAAGCTTTGAAAGTGATAAGAAGAATCTTTAATTTAATTCTCTGTACAACAGGAAGCCAATGGAGTTGCTTCAATACTGAAGTAATGTGATGATGAGGAGGGACTTGGTAGACTAAGACAGGCAGCGGTATTCTGCACTCGTTGGATCTTCTAAATATCCTTAGGTGCATGGTAAGCCGTATAGCAAAGAATTGCAGCAATGAGCCTTGATGACACAAATGCATGGATGAAAGCCTCTGCTGACTTGGAGTTCAGATATTTGCGGATGTTGCCAATCCATCGAATCGACTGAAGCCCGCTTTTACAGATTTTATTTAGCTGATTAAACATTGTAAATGTAGAATCCATTTCAACACCAAGATTTTTGCATGTGTGTGGTGGTGTAATAAAAGAGTCAACGATCTTGACTGAAGGAGTCCAATTGATAGGTTTAAAGCGAGAAAAAAAATGAATGAGCTCTGTTTTCGCATTATTCATCACAAGCTTGTTGGACATACACCACGATCTAACTTCAGCAATGCAAGATTCAAGAGTTTTCAAACAAAATTGATCATATTTTACGAATTCCCCTCCCACTGACATAACCACTTTAAGATTGTAACTATGAATGGTGAACTACTATAGATCGTTTTTCCACAGTTAGAAAGGGAAGCTTTGGCAATCGTATATGCGCTAAAAAAAGTTTTACCCCTACATTTATGATCGGAAATTCGTTTTAATAACCGATAATAAACCCCTGACTACGATATTTGGTCCAAAGAAAGGATTACGAGTTCTAGCCGCTGAACGTATCCAACGTTGGGCACTTTACTTATCTCGGTTGCGCACATTGTTTCTAGCGAAATTCTTCCTGTAACTAGTGCCGAAATAAAAAAGGATACCAGAAAAGGTATAACGTTGTCCAAAGTAATAAGTTGTATAATGAACGGTGCATGGCCTGAGAACAATAATACTTTAAAACCATTTTACAACAGACGAAATGAGTTGACCGTTGAGAATGGTTGTTTGTTATGGGGTTCAAGAGTGTTTTACAAAAGTTGCGTAAAAAAGTTTTAGATGAATTGTATGTTGGCCGTATAGGAGTAGTTAAAATGAAGGCGTTAGCGCGTTCTCATTTTTGGTGGCCTTTATTGTATTCGTAAATTTATAGGAAACTGCGAAAAGATGCGATTCCTGTCAGCAAACTCATAATAACCCTATATCCGCGCCTATGCATCCGTGATTACCTGCATCCCTACCATGTGAATGGGTGCATATAGATTTCGCGGGTCCGTTCGAGGGGAATACTTACATGATTGTTGTAGACGCTTTTTCTAAGTGGCCCGAAGTTTTATTATGAACTCACTTTTAAATGAATTGCATGTTGGCCATATAGGAGTAGTTAAAATGAAGGCGTTAGCGCGTTTTCGTTTTTGGTGGCCATTATTGGATTTGCAAATTGAGGAAACTGCAAAAAGATGCGATTCCTGTCAGCAAACTCATAATAACCCTATATCCGCGCCTATGCATCCGTGGTTACCTGCATCCCTGCCATGGGAACGGGTGCATATAAATTTCGCGCGTCCGTTCGAGGGGAATACTTACATGGTTGTTGTAGACGCTTTTTCTAAGTGGCCCGAAGTTTTTATTATGCACTCAACAACTTCACTTAAAACCATTGGTGTGTTAAGAACCTTGTTTAGTCGGAATGGTTTGCCCAAAATATTGGTTTCCAATAACGGGCCTCAATTAACGTCTGGAGAATTTAAAAGTTTTATGACCACTAATGGTATTATCCATAAACTGACTGCTCCTTATCACCCAAGTACTAACGGACAGGCAGACCGTTTTGTCCAGTCTTTGAAGCAGGGGTTAAGGGCAGCCAGACATGATTCAGGTGATACCCAGACTAAATTAGATAGGTTTTTACTTTCGTATCGCAATGCTGATCACTCGTTAACAAAGGAGAGTCCTGCTAAATTATTCTTAGGTCGTCCTATAAGGACAAGATTAGACGCATTGAAACCGAATTTAAGTGACTCTGTAAAACACAGTGCACATAAAACTATGCAAAAGGAAAACAGAAAGATTCGTAGTTATGATTTAAACAATCTTGTCTATGTACGAAATTACATTGGAAAAACAAAATGGGTTCCCAAAATTGTTGTGGGCAAAGAAGGTTCTTTATCTTATAGAGTAAATGTCGGCATTGGAACTATTTGGAAAAAGACATATTGACCAAATTAAAGATAGGAGTGTAGAGATAAAATTTGAAAGTCACGAAGAGGAGGATACGGATACATAATTTGTTATTAGAAGGGTAGAAAAAATTTAAGAGATAAGTTCAAAATAAAATCAATAAAAGTAATAACATAACGAATAACAAAGTTACTGATGAACCTACTGTATTGAGAAGGTCAACCAGAGTTCGTAAAGCCCTGATAGGCTAAAGTATTAATACGATGGACATGTTGGCATAAAACCAATTAGTATGCTAACAAGTGTAAAGAAAATCCAAAGTCTTAGCCATGTTTAACACTTCGTTTATTTCATCATTTGTATTTTTTATGAAACAATGTGTAACAGATGGATATGAGATAATATATGTATTGTTGTTTTGTTTTATTATAAAATTAAAATGTAAAAAAAAATTTAAGATATAAATAAATGGGTTTCGATTCAATAAAAGGGGAAAAATGTCGTGTATTAACACAATAGTGGAACGTCGGTTGGCGTAATAATATGCATCATGTGAAATAAAGATTAGTCTGTTGTCGAACCCAACACCTGTAGTACGTCTCTTGTTTGTACCAATGTCTGAGGTCTAGCGTGCTTGCATGCAAAAAAATGGCTCCATCATTTGCTAATTTATTTATGAGACAATTTGAGGCCATACCATGGAAACCATGGAAAATGGATCACTCAAAACTGACTTATACCGTAAAACCCACGGATAAACATAAGTATCTGCTCCCTAGCAGTTACCATCCCCCACACTGTACTAAAAACATACCGTACAGTCAGGCTTCACGTGTTAGACGTGTTTGTTCTTCAAATTCAGATTTCAGAATTGCACTGAAGAACTATCCGGACATCTCCGGAAACGAAATTATCACAAAGAATCCGTCGAAATTGCTATAAATAAAGCACAGGGTATTCCTCGTGAACAAACTCTGACATATAAACCACGTCTGAAAATTCGACCAGAGTGCCATTGGTCACATCTTATCACCCTAGGTTGCCACCTTTAGGGGCAATTATTTGGAAACACTTGCCCATTTTACAGTCCACTGAACGCCTTAGGACTGTTTTTTCGGAACCCCCAATTATAGCTTTTCGCAGGCCACCTAACCTTCGCGATATATTGGTTAGATCTAAATTTAAGAGTCGAATTGACAAAATTTGGGCAGTCAACTTTGTGGCACTTCATGTAAAACATACTTGTTGCTTGATTCAACACAATCATTCAAAAGCAACCAGACAGGACACATTTTCAGGATTAGCCAATCAATTAATTGTCTAACCAAAAACGTCAATATCTCGTATACTGTAATTTGTGTGGTAAATAGTATGTCGGAGAAACCAAAAACGCTCTCCGCATGAGAATGACACAGCATAGATCAGCTATAAAAACAGCAAATATTGATCAACCAGTAGCAGAACATTTTAATTCACAAAATCATTCTACTGCAAATTTCAGAGTCATAGCAATAGATCATAAACCCAATTGGAGCGACAAAACTCGTAAAGATAAAGAAAGATACCGGAAAACATTACTCAAAACTACCAAACCGTTTGGACTCAATATTAAACATTGTCCCAGTAAACTAAATCATAATCCCAATTGGAGCGACAAAACTCGTAAAGATAAAGAAAACTATTGGGAAGTATTACTCAAAACCACCAAAGCGTTTAGACTCAATATTAGGAACATTCTCCCAGTAAACTAAATCATTTCAATTGGTGACTACTGTACTTCCCAATTTAGGCTTAAATTTTTGCACTGTTTGACATTTGTTATTCTTCACTACCAGCTTGTGTATCCTTTCGTTTGTTCTCGGTTTCTGGTATGTCAACCACTTCCTTATACTGTACTATCTAAACCTGTACTACCAGTATTTCTGTTCTTTTGTTTTCATTCTTTGTTCTCATTTCCCCTTTAATTTACTGTCCTATATTATCTCTGTTTCTCCCCCAATCCCTCACTTGGCCCTGAAGTAGACTTAGAGCTAGTCGCAACGTCGGCCCTTGTTTTTTTTTATCTGGCTGTTGTTTACTTACGTTTATATTTTAGCTTTTGCTTACAGAATTTTAGTATCTCATTTGAGATCCAGCCATTGGACACACAGCGCGGTTGTTATTTTTAGTATTTTGCCATTCATTTTATATATTATTTTCTACTGTTCGTATCATTTTTGATCCAACTCGGATGTAACTCAGGAGGGTATTTTGGACACTTTCAAAATTCTACGTCGCCTGTCTGAAAAACGCATCAGGTATCGTAACCATCTTTGTACTTATCTTACCGATCGTTCTAATCATTCGGCCCCCAAAGGACTTTTGCCTCATGTCACATCTGGTATTCCACTATCAGATGTTGGCGTACATTCCCGTTGAAATGCAGTCCTTAAAAAAACTGCTTGTCAACTCAATGAGGTGGAAATTGGCAATTGCCGCAAAATCCTCAGAAATGTTGAACACGAAATTGACCTTAAATTCAAGGAGTTAAAAAGTTAACTCCCTTTATTTGAGTTTCAAAACAAACTCAGGATTATAGCCAATGATTGCCATAAGCTTTCAACGGCCTTATGCCGTGTGAGACAACGAACATTTGGTCGAGACAATGTCACTTCAAAACAAGTGACTTTACAGTACTACCTTCGAACAATTCTAGGCTCAAACGCCCAAACAGAAGGTTTTTCCGGAAAACCCAGAGTCCGTGCAACACCACGGATTCAGTTGTTGAAATTAATTGTCAACTCTCCGAGGATGAAACAAAACCTTTATCCCGAGGACTTAAATTTTGCCATAAACCGAGGCATGTTGACGCACAACAACTTTCTCTGGACATTGAGAATTTCTCAAGAAAATTACGTTGTCGTTTTTTTGCCGATTCTGACGGCAACGTCACGAACAATATGGGCAACATTAACAAATCCAAACCCAAAAGTTCCTGGAGTCCGCCCAAAAATTGTTGCCCAGCTTTAGAAGCTTACATTCAGGCCGTTGAAGAGGACGTGAAAAACCATGTTCCTCGTCCAGATTTCCGCGACAATCTCAGAAAACCCGAGAGGCAGGCCATCGCTAAATTGCGTCAGCGTAATGATATTAGGTAGATTTCGCCGCCAAACGTTAACGTTAACTTTAACCTTAGCACCGCGATAAGCTCCGCCCCTTTTGTAAACAAATCAAAATGCGCATGCATGCGCTGGACTTACGTAAAACGTAATTAACGTTCTGCCGAGCACGTTAAATCTAGAAATTACCGTAGTTGTTAAGGGAACTCCTCCCACTTATGAATAAATTATAACGTCATCCGTTAACGTTAAAGGGCAGGTTCACCCAAAAAAAAATACTTTTCAATATGTTTTAGTTAATCATAAAAAGTATATTCAGCCCTATTTGGGAATTTTTAGGATTATTTCCCTTTGAGTCTCATGAATTAAAAAAATATATATAAAAATAAACGTTAGATTTCATATCTATTCTGTTACACACAAAAATGGCTACTTTACACAATATAAAAACATCAGAAATGAATAATTTTGGTTAAAATACACGAGAAAAGTATTTTTCTATATATTTTTAGAATGACCATTGATTTTTCAAAATTTATTTAAACTACCCCTCTTTCAGACAATTTGTATGTAAAAGAATAGGGATTCTATCTTGTAATTTGAACTATACCCCCACTTAGCAATTTTCGTCTATCTCACCATTAATTATGAGAGGTAAAATGAATCCTAAAAAATCGTACGTCGATCATTTGCTAATTTATTTATGGAACAATTTGAGGCCAAATTTCTGTCCCAGCAGCCCCTAGAACCATTAGTATGGATTCGTTTTATTGATAATAACTTCATGATTTGGACCCATGGTAAAGATGGTTTGGACTCGTTTTTAACGAACATTAATTTGGCTCATCCGACTATTAAATTTACTGCTATTAAATCCACTACCAGTGTTATTTTTTGGACACTACCGTGACCATGGAGAATGGATCACTCACTGACCGTAAAACCACGGATAAACCACCGGTGGATAAACACATGTATCTGCTCCCTAGCAGTTGCCATATCCCCCACACTGTACTAGAAACATACCGTACAGTCAGGCTTTACGTGTTAGACGCACTGAAGAACTATCCGGACATCTCCGGAAACAAAATTATCACAGAAAATCCGTCAAAATTGCTATAAAGAAAGTACAGGATATTCCTTTTGAACAAACTCTGACCTTTGTTTCCAGGTGTATATATACACCCGATGATGAAATAATGTTGCAAACTGACATAGATCGTATCTTTAATTGGTCAGGGATGAATTCTTTAACATTAAACAAAAATAAATGCAATATATTGAGCATTACATACAAACGATGTCGTAATATTCCCTCATATACACTTGACGGGCATGCACTTGCTAATGTAGATGACCTGAAGCTTCTTGGAGTGACAGTGTGTTATAACCTGTCCTGGGCGAAACAGGTCAGTGAGGTCTGTTCAAGAAGTTATAAAATGATGGGATTTATCCGGTCTATTGCTAATGGTTGTTCCACAAATGTTCTTTTAAAATTGTACAAGTGTCTAGTCCTCCCACATATGCAGTACTGTTGTCATGTCTGGTACCCGTTTCGCTCTGGTCAAATTAATCAAATTGAGAAGGTGCAGAGACGGGCTTCCCGTTTTATTTTACATCAAAAACCCATGGAACAGACGTATGTGGAACGACTGGACACTTTAAACCTGATGACAATGACTGCACTTAGAGATTATTTTACTGTTTTAAATGTTTTTAATATTCTTGTTAATTTTCATAATAGTATTGTTTTTAATAAGTTAATTATTAATAGTCGACATCCTGAGTTGCTTACATTCAAACATCTAAAATCACGAAATGATACATCTAAATACTGTATTCCAACTCGATTCATCCGCACTTGGAACAGTCTTCCTGAAGAAATTCGAAATTCATTTATTGTTAATTCTAAATTCTATGTGTTTAAATATAAAGTTAGAAATTATTTTTTGAAATTGAGATAAATTAACTTTT
>JAOTQE010029432.1:0-10371 GCA_025631205.1 Nesometra sesokonis
AGGAAAAACTCGGGAGATATCCTGGTTACATTTTGTTACATTTGGTAAACATTTTTGTACGTGTGAATCGGGTATTAATTATAGGAGGCGCTATATTTACCAATACTTCCAACTTGAACCTTTGTGTAGTTCTGCTTCACCACGTAAGCTGGCACTATACAGTGGACCCTTTCACACACATCCGCCCGAAACCAGTAATGGCAATATGACAGTAATATGTATAAGGTTTGAGGCAGTCTAACGAATGCCGCCAATGTGCCAGCATTGAACTACTGTAAAAGTACCCTTTCATACAAAAGCTATCATTCATGAATTAACACAATATTCCCGTTTTACAGTTCCGTGTGAAAGGGTTTTCTCTGTAAATTATGGAATGAACATTTTAGAAGAATCTATTGAATTCCCTTATAGCAAATGGGCATGTTATTATCACCCTGTCCACTTCAGTCTGGTAAAATTGCTGTAATCATGGAGGTATTAAAATATCATTTTAATAACTTCATGCTGTAATCTTGGTATTGCTTATCTGTAACAATTAAGGGTAATTGTTTAGTCTGACATGAATATTGGTGTTGTACAAATAAAACCATTAATTAATCATTAAATGTATTTTCCCAGCAGTCAATGAACTTAGCGACATTAGCATCTGTGTACAAATGTCTTCTACTGGTCTATAGACCCCAATAAATAAACCACTGGTAATGTTTACAATTGTTTTACAGTAGCAATTAGGGATTTTGACATCACTGTAGGAAGTTAGGTAATTCTATTCCTCTGGCCATTCTCTGCTACTTCCTGTGAACAAAACTGAAGACATGTGTCAGAGGGGTGGGTAATATCATTCATCAATTGATGGATCTGTTTATCTAGACAGATTCATGTCTGTTATAACAATTTTTGATTGAAAATGATGTGTTTACACTCATTAATTACTTCCTTTACAAAGATAGATTTATTGTAGGAAACTCAGGTATTGTTGGATAAAAACAACAATTATGCAATCGCATACAGTAGGTGGAAGACAAGTCTTGGTTCAAGATGGTGATTCAGTTTAATTTGTGAAAAGACGTCACAATCAAGGGCACCCATTGCATTCCATAGCAGGTGGATTGCCATACCTTTCTGATGTTTAGATCACCGTCTTGGCAAACAGTTCAATGTCACATGATTTTCCACCACATTTTCATGGGCATATAATTATCCGCTTGCCTGATTTCAGTTGCATGTGATTGGCTAATCCACTCGAAAACTGTTGAATATGCATGTTTGACAATTCCTGGCAGATTCATAAAGTGCAGGCCTTTTCCCACCAGAGATCGACTGCTAAAATATTGTTTGTGGTTATCTAGCCTAACCTAGTTCTCTCATTATTTCCATTAAATTGTAGTACTAGTAGGCCTGAATGATTAAAAATGTTTTTAAAGTGTCACAATTTAATGAAATTTAGCTATCACTGCTTGGTATGGCGGCCGCCATATCTGCCATACCAGTTGCGCTGTCCCTGAAATTTGGTTGCGGGCGGTTTGGGTGGGTTTGCGAGATTTCACTACTAAACCTTATGGAATACCTGGTAATTAATTTTTTTAGAACAACATGTTTATTTATATATTGAAAGTACACTCCTCCCAAAATCCACCTAGAAAATAAAATTTCTTTGTTTATTATTTATGAAATAATAAAATGTTTAGTTACCTTCATATGTTTAGTTACATCCATAATTTTTAGATTTATTCTCAAATAGAAAACAGTTAATAGTTACTGAACTAATTTTCGCTAGGCCGAGAGGATTTCATTGGTAATTTCCCGCTGCTAAGGTAACAGGCTGCAGATTGCATTTGCGCGTACACAGTCTATTCTCTACATTGTAAGTGTTGTTTTTACACACTGCAAGCTCATCGCACCTTAGCTCGCCGTTGGTTACAAGATTTAGACTGTTCACAAAATTAAAAGAAGTACAGATTCATACGCTTTATTTTTTAGGATCCACCAAATTTCTTATTTTGCATTTTGTAATTGTTTGAAGTAATAAAATGGCATAAACATGGTGGATAGGTATTATATTTATAAATTCAAATACAAAATAGTAAATTATAGAAAATTTTATTTTTTTTTTATAAAATAGAAGTTTGAAATGAATGGGCCTTTAACTTCCCACCAACAAAAACTACCTAGCTTATAATGCAATACATGCTCTTTGGAGAGTCAATAGTACGGTCCTCTACGAAAATAGAAAATGCATTTATCTTTTTCACATGAGGACTTCCAACTATGGTTAGTATTTAATCAATTAGACTCTTTAATTACTAGTTTCCGTTAGGGAGGAGGTAATTCTTGTCTTTATTGAATCAGAACATGTCCTTAATGCCTTAAACCGCCGCTGCAAAGGAATGAAATAGGGTTGGCGAAATAAAATTAGGCATATCAATGCCTTGTAATAAAAACCAGCTGGAAGTGTTTAGTCTAGGTTTGGATTCCTGTCACAATAAACACTACATAGGGACCGGGATGCCTATGGGCCTGGTAGTTTTAGTTTCCGTTTTTGTACTTCTCCTGGGCTATGTCAACCTACCGGTATGTTTGAATGTTATAATTCTATTCAATATTACACAATCCTTAATTGTAATCGCGAGTATTGCAATTTAGAGGTATATGATTTAGCTCTCAGCAATACTGTTTTTGGTGTAGGCCCTATATAAATTTCTTTTTACTCCAACAAAATTATTTTAGAAATTTAAGTGAAAACCCCAGCTATTTCCTATACAGCACAGTGCGTTACACTTTAACAAAAAAGTTGGTTGGTTTCCTCTTTATTGATTACAGGTGTAGTTGATTAGATTCAACGTCATATATTCTTATGTAAAAGGTGCTTAATATTATAGTATATCTGTAACTTTTGATTCAAATATGCAGACTAAAAACTTTACATAATGTTCTTCTTAAAGTGTGTATTGCAAAAAATTATTTGACCTAGGAGTGACTTTACACACGCAGTTAATGAAGATATTGTTCATAACTTTCTACCTAACAACTATTTCTTATTAACGTGTTGAATCAGAAAATATTAAGTGGTATATTTATTGACCCGTTGATCTCCCAAGGTGTGTAAACTGTAAAGGAAAATCGATAATCCTTTTAATGAATGATTTAATAGGTCTAGAAAATTGATTAATCCCTCGCATGGAACACCACGGAAACACAACATAAATACCATCATTTACATCCTCCGGATCTTCTTCGTTGTCTCCACATCATTTAACATGGTCTAATTATTCTCTCAATCATTTTAATCCTTTAATTCAAAGTGATACAAATCACATTCACGCCCAACCATGTTTAAAAATTACCAAATTTCAATGCTGTCGTCTGTCTGGCTATACGTACTTTCAACAACTTTCGATTTTGTTAGTTTTTACAGGATTAAAACAGCAAAGGAGAAAATAATTAAGAAATTTGTGTTCTAGCCAATTTTGCATTTCGAGTATGGTTGACATTTTAATTTTATAGTGTACTGAGGTTAGAGGAAGTTAGAGCCAAGAATTTACGCAGCAGAATTATTTATTTTTAAGCACTTCTGTCTACATCTTGTCTCCTATAGGTGACGTTATTACACAACTAATGTATCATCCTTATTTGTTTTCTTCTTGCTTTCACCGCTAAATACTTCTTCATCATGCATAATATTTATGTCCCGACTGGTTGTTGAAATATCAGCGCCATTATCTACTTATGAAAGTGTGAATTTGTCGGACAAATCGGCACAGAGGTGTAACATAACCTTTTTAGGATAGCTCATAAACAAATTCCTTTTATGTATTCATGGTTCTCCTAAAATAACAAATCCAAGTGCTTGATCATTTTTAAAGCACCTCCATCCAACTGATTTAAAATTAAAATGTAGTAGTAATTCAATTATTTTATTTATAGTGTTAAATTATTCTATGATTGAGTTAATTAGTGACATTATTACAAAATTAAAAATGGTTAACTAAATACATTTTTAATATAAAATATACTTTTGTAATAGATCAGTCATTAAATTATTGTACAAATAACTAAAAATTAGCCTCAATAAAATAAATACCATATTTTGCATCTTTTTATAGAATTTAATTATTTATGATTATGTTATTGATGTAATTATAAATTAATAATGGTTAGCTAAATAAATTTTATAATACACAATAGTAAATTTCAATAGTCCAGGCCTATTTTAAACTAATTGTAACCAAACGGTAGTCATAAATACCATATTTTACATTCTTTTTATAGCGATAAATCAATTATTTTATGAGGTAATGAAGCTGTTATGAAATAGTAATGTTTTACTAAATTAATTTTTGAGTACAAGGTTAAAATATTGTAAAACTTAATAACCATAAACTATTGTATTTTCAATAAAAATTACTATGCAGCAGCCAACTGTACAAAATCTGACAACCCAGACAAGGAAGACTATAGAGGTGTGAATTTATCGGACAAATCCAGAACAGAGATAGCTAATTAGCCCAATGAAAAAAAAAATTATTTCCTGTAGTAACATACCTAAGTGTTTGATCATTTTAAAAAAACACTACCACCCATGTCATTTAAACAAAAATCCAGTACATTAGTCATAAAGAGAGCTTTTTTCTTAAAGTCCCAAAGTTATGTAACAAATGTGTGTAAATAGGCAATTTAAACCCAACTTAAAAAACAGATAAAGTAGACGTTTTTGGAGTATTTATACTGCATAACTATATGTATACGTATTTTACATAATTTTTTGTGTGGTCAATTCTTCCAAAACTGACCATTCTTTGGACCATCCATTTTTTTTCTGTTTTTTAGACAATTCGGGAGACGGTCAAGTTTACCTATGTTTAATTTGATTTCATAATTTTGAAATTTTAATTAAAGTTTCGGTTTAGTGTGGCATTGAATTTTACGAGAGTTGGCTTCAATGGGAGAGTTGAATGTACGCATATTTTTACCTAATTTGGAAATTTAATATTTTAATTTATCTATAGAATGGTAATAATAGCTGTTAAAATGATTAATTTAATGATTAGTTAATAATTTTCATTACAAATGTGAAAATATTCTAATGTAAGAAAGAGATCAGTTTCACAAATTGAGTCTTTGCAATTAATTTTATTGCCGCGAAATAACAACTAAAAATCTATTAGCTTGTGTATTCGGTGTTGTCCGTTTTGTTAACTGTGTTATTACAATTGATTGGTTATCTATCAAGCTGCTAACGCATGGTAACGCACCCCTTTGAATTTATTGAATACCTCATCGCCCACCAAGCCCCACAATCATCGGCAATTCTTCTAATCTTTTGAAGCTTACGGATAGAAGAATATGTATGTCAACATCATTGCGGCCAGATGAATACGAACGTCACCGTTACTGACAACCGATATGTTTTGGTTTCCACTGCCTCCAACATTGTTCTAATGCTCCTGGGCAAGATAATTGTTTCGTATAATTATTAGTAAACACATTTCAGTGTTGAAATAATATTGGTATTAGTGCTGGTTAGGAAGCAACTGCAATAACTTTATTAAATAAGATAGTTATAGTTCATCTTTCATTTTAAAAATATTTCTGATAATGCCAAATAAAGGAATACTGTATCATCTTCCTTCCCTGATTTCGAATCATCTCTTTTTTTTTATTGTAATGACAAAAACATTTAATGAGCAAATGGAAATTAACACTAAAAAACAATCTTTTGTATAAGCATGTATTTCCAGGTTCTCTTACGTTTTGTCAGTAAACGCCAGACAGTATTTAAAATGGTATGTTTACATATTTGGTATTTATTTTGTATTTTATAATTATGATGGTAAAAATAAAATTAGTGGTTAAATTGTTAAAGAGTCAGTGAAGTAAATTGACGTCAATGACCGTATGAAAGTATACTGCAATAAGACAACAAAAATCTCACCTCCTGTGAAGGAGTGCTGTATCCGAGGCTGACATTTACAAGTAAATTGTGTGTTGTTTATTAACTTCTCAGATCATTCGAAGGTCCACTAATAAATTTCAAGTAAGAAAGCATTATGCATACTCCAATCAATGAGATACATGCCATCGTGACAGGATTCAATATTTCGACATAAATTATGTCATCATCAGGAATGAAATTTTGTCCATAAAATTTCAGCTTATAGCTTGGAGTATGCATTATACTTTCTTAGTCCATACATTTTACCTAAAGTTATATTAAAATTTAAATTATTTATCTACAAAGTTTCTTTTATCCAGTCAAGGACAGTCAGGTTATATATTGCAGTACATCAAGATAACCGAATCTTGAGAAAGATTATTAGTAGTAATCATGTAGGCAATTGGTAGTAAATTGATCAGACTTTATGAGGTTTGTCAAGGGAGTTAAAGAATTTGCAGTGTGATGTGCTCAGCATTTCCGTTGTTTGATTTTGCCGTTTAAAGAAGCTGATGTATTGTTATTCTCAATCAACTTATTTATTGTAGGCAAATATTGATGTTTGAATACATAACATCATTTATGTATTTTCAAATATTACATAATAAAGTTAGTAGTTAAGCTTGAGTAAATGTTTTAAACCATTATGTTGCAGAACGACTCAGTTTTCAAATTTTGTTTTCCTTTATTTATTAAAATTTATTACAAAATTAAAAAACACAACCAATGAAGCATGTTCTGTTTAGTTAAATCTCCCAAAATGAACACCCTCAAAACCAATTTTGCCCAAAACCGGTTTGTTTGATTTCTGCCCCATCTTGACCACAGGTTCCTAGTTTGTGTCATTCTCATTGTTCCCAGCATAACTATCCTCCATCATGATAATTTTTTGTCTCCTTCCTAAAGCCATTGAATAGTATTTTGTTACTATGCCTTAGTATAGTTATCATGCAATAGTACTTTTGAATCAATGTCACATGATCTATAAACAACCAATCAAGTTGCTAGAATATACAAAATTGTTGTATAATACAGTACGGTGTATTTATATACTACCATATACATTGAGCATTGTTATGCTAAATTTTCCCAAACAAAATATTAATATTCTATGAATATTTAAAATATAATTAATAAACAATCTTTAGATAGTTATTAATTATAAATCAATTATTTTAAATAATGGTTAAATTTGTTTCTTACATCTTGCTTCTTACATCCACAATATTATAATAATTACACAATAAGAATAAGTTAAAGAGGCATATAGGATTTGGTAACATATTTGTATGTAGTGGCACTGTAGCTTGGTGGTTAACATGCTTGCCTTCCAACCCCGAGATCCTGGGTTCAATCCTGACAATGAGCTACGTTTATTCTCACAACCACCGCCCTGCCTAAGCCTCTTAAAGAGTCTAGTTGATTATAAGCATGATATACTGTAGTATATCCATCCTGTAACTGGCGTTTACACTGTTGGATGTGGTCGCAATTTTTTTTTTTTATTTTAATCGCAATCTTGTATTTTGTTATTTTATTTATTGAAGGTAAAGCCCTTTGTAAAATCATTTACATCTGGTGGCTCTTTCTCTCTGCCAATATCGTTCATGTTATTTTTATCTTCTATATTGTAGTATAAATTAAAAGTGGAAACCTAATTAAGTGGTACCGTAGTATTAATGCTGTTTGAATATTTTTTATCAAGGTATGTTAATTCTTATAGTAATCATCAAATAAGGGAACGCCCACAATTGTCCGAACTTATCAATTAGGTGATATGGCAAATACTCTGTTAGCTTATCCCCAACTAGGCACACCTTACATACTCTGTTGGAATCCATAACAAAAGCAGGGTATAACACAGGCAGTTGCGCTGACAAGAGTAAACAAAGGAGTTCAAATCAGCTTTGAGATTGCCCTCTCAGTATTAGCCTATCTTTATATGTAATATCTTGGATAAAACCCTCAAGATTTTTAAACATTTTGATGTAACGGAAATATTTAGAGTGGGATTAAGCAGGGACAGGGACTCCAGGAAAAAAAAACTTAGTGCATATTTAGTACAAATAACCATGGTTCCTGATGATGACATAATTTATGTTGAAATATTGAATCCTGTCACAATGGCATGTATCTCTTGCTTGGAGTATGCATTATACTTTGTAACCATGGTTCCATCCTTGAGTAATAAATAACAGTAATTGTAAACAGTTAAAGAATAAAAAAACTTGCTACATTAGTTGCTTCCATGGATATCATAATTAGAACAACATTTTTACACATTTTGATAACAATTTAGATGAGTATTTTTAACTTTGTAACAATCTCCCGTTTTTTATATTACTATTGATGTTGTTATTATGGAGTTTACACCAACTATTTAAAAATCATAATTAAACAGTTATAATTCCCTCTCCCCAACCCCCAAAAATAAACAATCAGTACCATAGAAGGGATGAGGGAAGGGACGATATGCATTATTTTTTTATTTGGCTTAATATATTAAAGTATTTGATAATTTATGTCTGGTCAAAATATAGAACATTTGCATGTATGAAAATGAATGAACTTTGAAGGTACAGTACTACATTAGACCTTGAGTTTAGTAACTGAGTAGATTAATGGGTGAACGATACAACACTTAATCAAATAACCCTAATTAACAGTGTTATTTGATCATTTTGTCATCTTTTAAGCATCGATGATACAAACTTTATTGATGTAATTAAATCCTGTTATCATTATCCTCCTCTGCACGGAAGGGTTAGTTCGATCAACCAACAATATTCAGTTCTCAAGTTCCCATTTGTTACAGAATCTTTCTAAATGACTGATCATTTTCTAGATAATTTTGTTGAGTTACATGATACTTAAATTTTACATTTTGTTAAGTTTCGCTTCTTTTGTGTTTCTTTGGCAAAACATAGTAGTGTTTTGTTTATATCATGTGACTTCTATGTCAAGGTTGCCTTTAAAATTAACTACATGGTGTTACCATAGTAACAAATATTAAGAAGAAAATATCTAGAGTGTTGTACAGGGACACTCTGTTATAATAATTGTCTTTTTTTAAATATCAAAATCGAATAATTACCAACTGAGGTCAAATTTCAGAGTATTTTGTTGTATTGAAGCACTTTAGTACAATACTGAATAAGATTAGAGCAATCTGAAATCCAATCAATTTCTTAGTTCTCTGATAATTCATTGACAATTTTCATCTTATCAAGGATTTTGTTTTAATATTCTATTTCTCTCTCTCTGTTTTTTTATTTATTTATTTGTTTGTTTGTTTATTTGTTTGTTTCGGTATAAAAAACTTTACAAAAGGCAGACATTAAGTCTGAAATTATTGCATTACAATGGAGAAGATATTACAAATTTTAAAAATTAATATACAAATATAAATATATATATAAAATGTCTACAGTACACACATTAAAATACAAACCAACATATTTAGCAAAGAAAAAAAACCCAAAAAACAGCACTTATACATTAGGACTTTGGCTTTCGAAGGCTCACTTTGTAAAATAAATTTGTAATTTTGTAAGGCAAGTACTAAATTTTGCAGATTTATTTATATTTATATATTAGAGATTGAATACGGTATAGGGGATTATCTGTAGCATTCATTTCTTGAGTTAGGCTTTGATTTTGTGCTACAGCTCTAGGCAGCCACAAACATGAATAACCAACAATAAGAAACAGTAAGTAGCGGAAGCATATACCGTACTATCAAGGGAAGAGAATTGAGGGAAAAAGCAACCAAGAAACAACTAAAAAAATAATATGGAGCATGCGTTAAATATCAAATGTACATGCTCAGTCAATTTATGACATCAAATGATGCTAAATGGAGTCTTGGGACTAATAAACATGCACTAACTTACAAAATTACCTTGTTAGCTGCTGATTCAGTAGAGACAGTTTTTAATTGGGAGTACCGCATGGACAAACAAAATCATACACTTGTTTTTTTTTTGTCTCACAATTTATTAATGAGGTTTCCTTTTCAGGATAATATTGAATTTCAATCTCAGCTTGTCATATATTTTTTTAGATTTTGGACTTGTTAATGTAATGGAGTGGTTAAGTAATTTATATCTATAAACGATGGCAATGCGTTTCACAAATAAATCAGATCTGTTCATATACTAAATTAAAGATTAAAAACATTCAAACAACTAAATAGGAACAGGTTTGGTTTTGGTGCTTTTTTATAAAAAATATTTATCGTATATTTTTGAAAAGTAAATATAAAAAATTAGTGTAAATTATATGTTCTCCAGTTAGGTCAACATCATGATTAAAGATGTATTGTCACTTGATGTATTGTCACTTGATGTATTGTCACTTGATTATTGTCACTTGAAAAATGACAAAAATTAGATTTTGAAAATAACTTGCTTATCTTGAAGAAATACATAAGTTATGAC
>JAOTQE010029443.1:0-10370 GCA_025631205.1 Nesometra sesokonis
ACCATTGGTTCTCGTAAATGTTTTCTGCGAGAACCAAAATTGGTTCTTGTATTTTGACGCGAAATTCTAAGCCTGCATATATAGAGTCTGTATATACTATAATATCAGATTCTCTCGGTCTTGTTGCGAGGCAATGTTTAGTCCAAATTTTTTAACACTGATTGTTCATCAACGCTAAGATGTTGTCCAGTTGGGTTTGTGATTATGGCATTTGGATTTTCAACAGTACTTTTCAATATCGCCAATTCATAAAAAAGTCATATTCTAAATTGAATGTTCCATGTAGCGTAGATTTAACCAATCGGAATGCAGCCCAGTTCGGACTGTAGCATTATCATAATAGCATAGGCTATACCGTTCAAGTATAAGTATAGTCTTTTCAGTGCTTTATCTTTTCAAATTAACAAATTCTAAATGTCTACTTAAAGTTGTTATAAATATACTTCTTTTCAATAGTTTTTCTTCTTTGAAATCTTCATGTATTGTAGTACACGGGACCCCCATTCACGGAGTGTCTCTGATTCGGACTGCCGCATCTTTTCAAATTATGCGGCAAGGAGCAACTGATCACCCACTTGGCCAAAATAAATCCTTGAATGTGGACACCATATTCCATGGAGTGAGTACAGCACCTACAAGTGTGCAAAGGCTTCGCCTTGCAAACTCACTTGAAATGCCTCCCGCTTCTTGGGTGGCATCCATCTGCTTATAAGAGCGAAACTCTCAAAACAGCTGAGAAAAACCTTCCAATCCTCGTTTCCGAAGAATTCCAGATTTTTTTGGGATCGTAAAGTTTGATGATCACAGCGCCCTCCACGACCAGCACCTTCAGTACCCAGAGTACTCCCGCCTCTCCCGATTGTACTGCTGGGCCTGACGCGGGTAATACTAGGCCTGCCAATCCTCTACCATGGGAGTGCTCATTCAACCCGCAGGTCTTGATGATTTTTGGTCCCACAGATAATCAACCCCAGCAGAGTATGACGGATGCTGATCTGCATCCATAAAACCCTGATTAAAACGGTCTCTGGGAGTGTTCCTCCCATTCCGAATAAAACCACACTGCTCATCCCCATGACGATGACAATCCCTTCTGAAATGACAGACCCCCCAGTATGCAGTACGGGCCACCTGTGCTCCGCAGTCATAACAGGTAAAAAGAAGTAATAGGCTATATCATTGTTGTTACAATATTCTTTCCTTGCACCTTTAGGCAGATATGAACAAGCGGGACCAGCAATAAGAAACAGTGGGTTGTGGAAGCATATACTACAAAGGGAAGGAAATTGAGAAAAAAATCTGAAAAATACAATTAATTCGCATAAAAAATAATACGGAGCAGGCCTTAAAAGGAAATGTGCATGGATTTAATTAATGGCTCCGGATGGCATCTTGGGAAACAAACCTAAAAAATAACCTTCTCAGTGGCTGATTAAAATATCCTTTTCAACTATAAAAATAATAAAACACAAAAACATACTTTTATGTATTACAGTAAGCACCTGTTTTGAATTATTTACAATGTGACATAAATTGAATAGATTGTATGTGATTAAGCTTAGTCACTTTATTATTTACACCATGCTATTTTTTGTTACATTCGATTTCATTTTTTTTTCACATCTATTTATTGTGCTGCATGAAAATGATGAGCTATACTGAGATGACATCACTGCACATACTTTGGCAACTCATCAAATAAAGAAATCATATAAAAGGTATGTAAAATCAATAAGATTTGCTGGAGTATTTCAGTGTTAACTTTATGCATTTCAATATGTTTGCGCCTTTTGTGAGTAATTTTAAATTCTCATGTGCAGTACTACATAAAACCTTATTATATCCAAAAGCATCTTAAGTCTTGAAATTACTGCAGTTGTTAACGTCCCTTCTTTCACTTTTAACATTAACGATTACATATTCCATCAAAAACTACCCAATACAGTATATACTGTCAAATTTCATGTTACACCACACGATAAACATCAATGTAAATGTAGGTAAATTTGAGTTTGTTAATTGAACTGTCTGGAAAGGGACAAAATGTTTAAACTGTACAATAAATGTAATAACTAAAACAGGAGCATTGGACCTTTTCAATATAATCTAAATCTCAAAAGGCTGAAAGCTCATTCTTTAATTAAGCTATTTACAACATAGCTCTTCATGTATGCTCATTCATTTACTATTTACAATTTTTTCACTTTCAATTTATTGATTTCTTTCTTTTTGTTTCTTGTTTTTTTTTGTCATTAGAAGCATCTAATAATTTGTATTCTGAATTTTATTTTCTTTTGGATTTAGTGATCACAGGCTTTGCTGGAGTACTGTTAGGCTAGATTTAACCCATTGGGTCTTCATCATCCAAGTCAGATTAAATGCCTTGGATTTCTTTTTTGATGCTTTTGAACTGATCGTGGATTGCCTCTCCGCATCGCAAACGACGAATCCATTCAGGTACGTGCACTTCTAATATAAATTTTTGGTGGTTCAGTTTCTTCAAAGTTGGTTCAAAAAAACTCAAGCACCTGGTGATGTGTGCTTTTACAGAATTAAAAAATGTGGGGGAAAAACAATTATTGTTAATATATATTTTTACAAAAATAGGCTTAAAAGGTTTTAAAGTTAACGTTTGTATTTAAGGTTAACTAACCTAATTCCTTTATCATTTCCTCTGAAAAAGGAGATGCTAAATTGTACATGCTGGACAATCTGCAAACAGCTTGAATATCGTGTTATATCTTGTAGTCTCCTCAGTTGCAGTATCCAGAAAGTCAGGAAATGTAGATGGTAGAATCTCACGAACACTGCACATCAACAAATCAATGTTCTCTGAAACATAAATTACCATTTTGTAAATAAATGATAATTGTGTACTTTTAAAGTTCAGGCAATCATCTTTAATATGAAAATAATATCAAATAAATTTACCTTACTACATTTGTGCACATCAATTCGCTGCTGTGTTACGCCTGTAGGTAAACGTACCATGTAGGTTGTCGGCCAATGGCCCCATCCCTGTTTCAAGTTTATACCTTTCAATGTCTCTTGAGCTAGTTTCCTCTGCAATGAACAACAAGTATCGTTACTGTACAGTAATGCAAATAGTTAACTTCAAAACTACAGCATATAGAATACAAACAATGCAGATACCCATACATAAATGTACTTACAATATGCTGTTGTTGAATTTTCTTCTCCTGTATTTCTTGCACCTGTTGTTACTAGGAAGCATCTAGGAAGGCAGAAGGATAATCCTCCAAGGATTCAACAGGTGCCAATAAGTCATCTGCTTCTTTGTGTTTTCGTACTTGGCAGAATTGAATTATGTCGTCTGCATAAGGTTTGTTGATAATGTTAATTGTATTTTTACCTGTAACTTTAGACACCTGATTTTTGCCATATGGTTTCTTTTGTCACCCATTGATGATATGTTATCATCTGTTCAGCATTTGGATGCATGCTCCAACCCAGTCACTTTGAAGAACATTTAAACCACTCCCGTACATACACTTGTGATCTTTGGTGTCATACGAAATTTTGGCCACATGGTCTTGTTTTTGCGTGAAGTTTTCATCTTCTCCATAACTAATTTTGTATGCATATATACCACCTTTTGGCATAATAATAATGTCTGAATCATTGCGACATTAATAAGTGCACAATCTGTCGGTGAAATGAATTGAGGTAGTAAATTTGGTGGCACTGTGTATAACACCCCGGAAGTATATTTTTTTTCACAGCAAAACATTACATTATATCTTTCAACAAATCGGAGGGCTTAAATTTCAAGAATCGTGAAGAATAATCATGAATATTCATTAGAAGACAACAAAACTGAAATTTGTAACTATAAAATATTTTTGTTGTAGCCGTGCTAGGGCCTACCTTACCAGACACTTTCATAAGGATTAGGTAGGCTCACAGAATCACTTGCCTGATGTCCCGAGGCAACCAAAAAATTGCTACAAGCAACTATAAATAATAGTATACTTTAATATTTACTGGTAACCTTGTAAATATCTCTTATCGACAGCCACACTACTGGTTGAAGTTTAATATATACATGTGGGTAAGTAAACAAATCAACAATAAGACGTGGAAAGCTGCGCACAGTAGCTGTCTGGTCAGTGTCACCATCTATTTGTGCACTGCACTTTATCACCTTTATTTAACCAACAAAACCGGGCTAGTATTCCTATTCTACAACCATTTATACAAGGCGATTGAATATTAGAGTGCGGCTACTGATCCAAAACTATACAAGCAAGATTAGTGATCGAATGACTCGGTTCTGTATCATACTTACTTTTATACTATCATTTGCTATGCAAATTTCAAATTTCTGCGAAAATCATGTAATAGCTTGAAGCATTATTTGCAATTTGCATAACTCCAGAAACATAAAATAATATATTGTATACAGTTTTAATATAATAGGGAAGTAAACATTTAAAACTATATTTATATTGATATTTTAATTAAATTTTAATGTTAATGTATTACCAGTTGATGATTAATTAATTGTTTCATATCTAGTAGATATTTAAAGTGACACCCATACAATGCTGGTTATCAGAAATTATATATGAAAAGAACAAAACGCAAATAGTCACAAACGTGCGTGACAAGACCGACAGACAGACATTTTTGAAAAGCTGTTTATAGAAATGCTTTCCACGTCTAAAAATATTTGCGGCAACCAGATATTGAAACTAGCTTCCGAATAATGGGCAACAAGATGATTAGTAATCCCTAATTGCTGCAACTGTACACTTAACAACATATTTAATATTTACACTACATTTTTTTGTTTTATTTTAGTACAGAGCATATTGAAAGAAGAAACCAAGTGTGGTAGGACCCAATCTGTGAGCTATTCCTTGAAAGATCTACATTCAATATGTGTCCTAAATTATACGTAATTTATGATTTAATTTCCTTTTCGTTATCCATGTAGTGAGAAAGGAAAGAAATATCCATGAAACCAGCTGACGGGAACATCTTTTTCATCCTCTGAAGGTTTATTTCTGTACAAAAATTTATGACAAGTTAATACTCTTCAGCATCTATAAATGAAATTAAAAATAAGTATATAATTATAAATATTGTTCCGCATATTAATATTAATTTCATATTTTTAACATAATTTTTACATCAAGTTAAAAAAATCTTTCATTTTCATACCCTTTTCGATTTAGGATGCACCACTTTTGCTTGCACATCTAGCTCTGAAAATGTCATGAGATTTCATTATCGATAATGCTTGCAACAGGCCATTTCTCAATCCACCAACGACACGGCGTCTTCTATTGAAGGATGCATGAATCAGCTCCCTTCCTTGTTTGCTGTGTAGTCCTAACCCCACTCTCCAGCTATTCAACAACATGATGTTCGAGCAAGTGTAATTTCGGTGTGACAGAAAATTGATAACGGTAAGTGGACATGAAGTATTGGATATTTAGTTCTGAAAAACAATTACCATGTAATCATGATTATTGTTGGGATTTAATAATAAAAATGTTTGCACATTTCAACATCTGGTACAGTTGTGGCGCCAAAACAGTGGGCCGTGGTTCCCCGACAAAGAAGGCATGTTCCCACACTTTAAATTTGACAAGCAAATATAAAGCATTATTATCCCCTTTGAGGACGATATTTTGTTAAAACATTACGTTTTTGGTGTCGATATAGCGTCAATTTAGCTCGGTAAGGTACTGTACAAGTGGGATTTTTTTATATTTTTTCTTGGACAGACATGGTCATTCTTCTCCGACAGGGACCCTGTTTCCCCGCTGGCTCCACCATTGATCTGGTATCAAACTTACCAACACAATTGCTTTCTTCTTCACTCATTATTCTTGTGTGATTGATGTTTCAGTGAACAATAGCAAATTTTGTGAACAATTTAGCATATTTTAATTTTACATTTGCTGCCTTTGTTTCAAGCCGAGCAAGATGTCCAAGTGGAATCTCAAAATCTGTGGATGCTAGTTGTCCAGCTGGTTCAGCAACTAGTTCATCAATTACCTCTTGCTGTGGAAAACCAAAGGTAATCCAGTTAAATGTTTGTCCTGATCACTATAATCACAAATAGCGAACATACAGCAGTGTACGCATCATCGGTCTAGGATCATCAGCCCATGGAAATTAGTGTGCAGTTCGGATTAGTAGTACCAGACCCAGCCACAGCGTATAAATAAAGCCAACCTCAAACTTGAGGGAACTTCAAGTTCAATGGGGTGGTCTTATACCCGTGTCAGTACAATAGTGAATGAGTGCCAAAATACACGTATTAAACAATGAAAATAATCAATAATTATTATATAATTTACAACATAGAGAGGTTATGCTTTTACAGAGGACCATAAAAGTAGTATTTCTGGTTATACCACTGTAATCACTGACCTTAAGTAACATGATTTAATTTAAAATGTAATGGCCAACAGTACCTTGCAACATTTGTGGACATGGTTTCCAACGAAACTCTTGCCGTGGTATGCCCGTCTGGCTACACCGTGTTTATCTAAGACATCTACAAGTGCTGCCACTATTGGTCCATTTGCGTACTTGAAATCTTTGTTAGTATCTTTTTCCTGTGTTGGATAAAATTATGATAATTAAACAAGCTGTTTTACTACAGTACTGTACAATTTTTTAAATGCTTTAAATTCACAAAATACAAGAACCTTGCACGCCCAGTGAAATGTGGAGGCTTGGCACAGATGCCTGTAAAGATAATTTTAATTGTAAACAGTACTTAACTTTTGATTCCATTTTTTTTAAAGATGATGGATCTGTAATAGCTGTGTGGCAAAGAAAACATCACTCACATCAGGAACTAACACGCTAGTCAATTTCAATAAAAACAGCGTTTTGAGGAAAACGTGTTTGAAGTAGACTGCCTCATCGGATCATGAATTTCGGCATCAATATTTTATGATTTTAATCGTTGATTTTGACTAGCGTGTTATTTTGTGATGTAAGCAACTAAATGTAGAGGCTTATTTGATCAATCTCAATTTTCAACATGGATTACCTGCATATGCTTGAGATTTCTTTCACCACTTCTCCTCTCTCACCATGACGCTGAAATTGTTTGTGATCCGCATCAAGTGTGGACAACGTTTGAGCAGTAGACTTTGGATTTAACACCTGCATTTCAGCTTTCATCATATGACAGAAGAGACAACAGTACCGCAGTGTAAGGCAGTGTTCGTCGTTGTGATCTTGCCAGTTGTAACTTAATTTGATGTTTGCATCACTTAATTGAGACGATGCCGTCTGACAGGTATTGCAAATGAATTTTGGATGAATGGTTTCTTGATCTGAATTAATGTTAAAAAAATCGAGCACCTTTGGATTTAATGTTTTGACTGCATATCTGATGTTAGTTCTAAATTTAGTTTTTGTAGCACAAAATCTGCATATCTGGCCATATGATATTCCTTCATTAATAATTTAAATTAAGGTACTCTAAATGCTCTAATTTGTTTGCAATACGTACAATAAAATCGAATCTGATAAAATGGAAGTTTATATTAAAAACATGGACACCACACAGAAAACAATTATGGTGATACACATACACTACAGTAACTCTACATTCCTACTACTAGGAATGTATAGGAAAGAGAAGAAATTCCATGCAAAAATTGGCAAGCATGCTATCTTTACATTGTAAGATCTTTGCTGCCCAGCCAGTGTGGTGCATTTATATTGATTGCAGTCACTATATGTCAGTGATTGACCACAAAGTTACAAATGTTAATGAACTTTGAACAATTTTTGATGGTGTTTTGATATAAAATATTGTGAACATGACACATAATGCAGACAAGACAGGGACATTCACCAACATCGAGTAAATTCTGGACCCCATCTTCATGAATTTTGGATCCGCCACTGTTTGGTGCCATTGCTTGAAACACATCGATTGCAGATGTCCTCCAAATACCAGATCCACTTACCTCAACTACGTAAGCTTCCTCTCTTTTTTGACTTCTTGGGTGGTTGCTTCCATTTTTGCATTTTCTTCTTTTTTGATAATTTGTGTTTTATCATATTTACTTCAACCTCGATGGTCCTTACAGGTTCCTCGACCTCACATCTTTTCCTTGTCATCTCTTATTTGATCATCTCCTTGTAGAAATGTTGTCAGCAAGGGATTTTGGATACAGCTGCTTTTTTTTATAGCAGAACAGAATTGAAATAAATTAGATTAAGCATGATGTCATCCTAACTTAACTTACAGTGTGATTGCATTGCATCCGGTTCATTGTAGCAACTAACTTTAAATTATATGAGAATAGTGAGCATAGTGATAGACAAGTTGAAACAAAAAAAAGTTGTTTTTTGATCAGGAAAGAGCAATGCAACAGCAGGACTACATTGGTGTCTATTTTAACCCATTTCTAATGCCACTGTTACTAAGTCAAGGAAGACCTTACTACACTCATTCAGCTTAAACTTTCATTACAATACAAAATGGGCATAGAATCAAGCCAAAGGAGGGATATTTCGAAAATTAAAATTTATAAATTATGAAACTACACATTATTATCTTTAAAATGCAAACAAACAGTTTCAGACAATTTTTCCTTGCGAAGTTATAAACAATTAAAGTTTGAACACTTAGAGTGTAAGTTTTGAGAAAACTGCATGTGAAAATTACTTATCAGTTTTAAATCATATCTGAACATTGTTAACGTAGTATGAAAGTGTATTTTGTTTCAAATAAAAAAAAATAGAAGAAAAAAATGACAATATTGTTTTTATGCCTGTTGTGGGAAACTAGCTTTGCAACTTATTTCTCCTTTGACTTGGCTCTGTCTATTCTGAGGACAATTTCTTAACAGTTTGAAAAATGCCTGCCTCTACGACCTCGTTGCTGACAAAATGCTTCCAAATTCAACCAATGTATATTATGCTTTACACATTCTTCTCTGATCTTATGAATTTATTAATGTAAATGGTTATATATATAATGTAAATGGTTATATATACAATGTAAATGGTTATATATACAATGTAAATGGTTATATATACGTCCTCATCGGCTTCCACGTAAGTATCTGCAATTGTGTTATGCGCAGTATATATTCCAACCAACTCGAACCAGCAGCAAGTCCTGGTTGAGCATATTGTATGTACCCTTGATGATTTGAAAACTAAATACCCAAATTTAGGAATAGTAGTAATGGGCGACTTTAATAGAACTGATATTAGTCCTATTAACAGGGCACACGCCACAAAACAATTTATACAGAAACCGACACGTGGTAACGCTATTTTAGACATTATAGTAACTAACATTCAGGCCTATATAATGACCCTGTTGTTGGCGCTTTGGTTGGCCGTAGTGATCACAACACAGTCTTCTGGTCACCAAATGGTATTAAGACGATAGGGAGTGTTAGAAAGAAAACTGTTAGGCCATTACTTAAACATCGCATGTATGAATTTGGAAGATGGATAACCAAGCACACATGGGATGAGGTTCTGAATGCTACCTGTACCCAAGATAAAGCTGATGCGTTTTATGCAACAATAAATTTGGCTATAGACATTCATTTTCCAACAAAAGTGGTTAAGCTCCACACAGGTGATAAGCCATGGATGACCCCTGAAATTAAATGTCTCATTAAAAAACGTCAGATTGCCTTCACTGAGAATAAAATGTATTACTGGAGTTTTTTACGTAATAAAGTAATTTATTCCATTAGCGCAGCTAAGAAATCTTTTTACAGGGAACGTCTTCAGAACCTCAAAACATGTGACCCATCAAGATGGCACAAAGGTATTCAAATGATGTCTAATCAGTGTAAGCCTCGACCAACGATTTATGTCCCTGATGTTCCTCAGAATAATCATAAGGCTGTCGCAGAAGCGATAAATGAAAATTTTGCAGCTATTTCCAAGTTGAGACCCCCAATAGATCACAATAAACTGCCTGCGTATTTACCTGCTGCATGTCCCCCTCAGATTAGTGTCCGGGATATGTATATAGCCTTGAGCAAATTAAATTCAAGAAAAGCAGCTGGTCCCGATGGTCTGTCAGGGAGATTGATTAAGGAGTTTGCCTGTGAATTCAGCATACCCATGACTAGTATTTTCAATTCGTCACTAGTTGAGGGATCTGTACCACAAATGTGGAAAGACGCAATTATTGCTCCAATCCCCAAAGCAAACGTTAGCCAACTTAGACCAATATCTCTGACGTCCATCTTCGCAAAAGTATGTGAAAGTTTTGTTAGTAAGTGGGTGTGTGATGACATTGCCAAACACATTGACCGGAATCAATATGGCGGTATAAAAGGGTCATCAACCACCCATTGTTTAATAGAGTTATTAAATGTCATTTATAAGGG
>JAOTQE010029454.1:0-21886 GCA_025631205.1 Nesometra sesokonis
AGGGGGGGGCGGGGTGCGCAACTACGTTTTGACGATAATAAGGGGCTCCTTCCTAAATCTGCCCCTGCAAGATACCAGAAAAAATTGTGCTGATGAAAAGCAACACTGATTGGGACACAGATTTGCCACTCATGGATTCTTTTTCACTCCTTACTCCTTAACATTACAAAGTATACAACTTGCAAGGGAGCTCATACTGTAGATCCCTAGGCATGTACTTCTTTGGGCCAAACACATTCCAAAATCCATACCACAAAAGCTCTGTTCATTTTAGTGACTTCATGTGGATAATCTACCAAAGAGTTTTCAATCGGGAGAATTGACGCATACTTTTTACAGTTAAAGAAAGTTTGACCCTGTTATAATTCGAGGATATTTCAATCTGTAACAGCTATTTATGACCACTATATTGAGTCAATACAAATGGGTGTCAAGAATATCATTAACTTAACAATGACTATCCATATAGAGTTTTTTTAGGCAAAGAATAAAGAAATGAGACATGCCCCCACTCCACTCCTAATTCATGGACAAAATCCGTCTTATAAATAATTTCCACTTGTTCATTTTCACCCGCTATCACAGTGGAAATAGCACTTTGTTGTATGTTGAATTGTGAGAATCTTAGGTCCTGGCTTGAATAACCTCTTCATTGTATTTTTTCTAAAGGGTCAAAATACAGTTGTTAAAGAGTGCACGGTTTTTTTTAATCCACTGTTGGTCCCCTGTACAACATGGTTCATGTGCGTGCACGTTTAAGAATGCAGAACACTCTTGGGAAAAAATTAGGAAATTGTCTCCCGGTAAATTGCCAAATCGCCACCAGAAATACCCCACTAGAAGCAAATCTTCAACTTCGGGTTACCCTTCGTACAACACACTCAAGTAGTCAATTCAGTCAGTCAGTACTGTGTAAAGTTGTTTAATATGGACAGATTTATGAGTTGTGTGCATTATATGATGGCAATTGATAGGAAGATTGATTTTTTTTCAGATTATGTTTATCTCTTAAACTGAGTTCCCGTTACCCCACCACCACCCACTTCCCCCACTTTTTTCTATGTTCCCTTTATGTCATCCATTGTTTGTACAGTAGTGTCTTTAATCCTTTATCCTGTATTTCTCCGTACCAACAAATACGTACCTTTCTTGTGGAACCTGACTTAAAGCCTAATTTCCTTACTTTTACCTTAGTAATTGTCTTATGATGTATATTGTGTAAAAATGAAATACTGTAATTAAACTTACTTTCTTCAAATTTCCTATTTCTTCACAGATGAAGCTCATCAATGAAATCCTTGCTGGTTTAAAAGACGTTACACTTAATGGACCACCAAAGAAATGTGGCAAAAATGGAGAAAGCATGAGGGTCACTCTACGCCACATGTCAGCAAAAGAGAAGATAAAGCACAAGAAAGAGAATCCTTAAGAATTTGGAAATCAACAGTAATGACTTTAAAAAGATTATATTGTTGCTCTCCATATTTTGACCAACTTACATTGGGGCACAATTGCTATGAAGGACAGTGGTAGATCCAGTGGGGTTACAGGTTTCCATGGTAACCCACAAAGTGGTTAAGTGCTGCTCAGCTCTGAGTGGGCTGCCACTAAGAAATTTGTACAGTGATAAAGACAACTATGCAAAAATAGGGTAAATTTTTTTTTTTTGCTTGTCAAGTTAAAAAAAAAGAGTACTTCTTATCTGATTGGATTATCTAACAGTGATTAGGGTTAGAAAAACATGGGCCATTAGGCACCGACAACCTAAGAAGCAGAACCTTGGAAAAAATTCCAGCAAATTTTACTCAAACCACATTTTGCACACAATAAGAAAAGTTCCATAGTAGACTGCCATTTTGCTCACTTGGTTTAGCTGGCGGTAATCACTGTGCTGTGCACTGAACTATGGAGACTTGCAGGTCCATGGTTCAATCAAACGCCACGTCGATCTCCTTGTTTTAACTGGAGGGTCGAAATACAAGTTAATAGCATACAGTCTTTCAGATGAGACGCTAAGCCGTCATGCAAGTTAAATGAAGCAATGCAGCCTTCAGGAAAAAGGAGGGGATTTTCTCCCAGTGTACTGCCCAAACACCACTGGAAATAAGTTCTTGGACTTTTGTTGGTTGTCTTGGTGTCTCACAAAACCGAATAGATCAAAATTCTTTGACTGTTAACAAGGCATGTGATCGAAAAGCGTATTGCATGTTTCATTTAATTTTTTTGTTCTAACAAGAAGAAGGGAAAGCATTTCATCAGCAACAGAGTGCCATAACATATTGTGTTCGCAACCTGAGGTCCTGGTTAAGTTGGCCCTTCCCTGGTTCTTTTGAATTTGATGCAAGAGTACTTGCTTTGTAGAATTGTTTTCTTGACTGGGGGCGTAGCATTGTTGATGCAATTAATTACTGTAAATATGCTGTTTTTAGTCCAACACTCAATTATGTAAATCCAGTACTGTAATGCATTTTGGAGTGAAATAGGTAGCGGTTACATTAAAACAATAAAATATTTTCCCTCATGTAAATAGCCATAATACTGCTGCAGGGATGAATCTTACATACCAAAGTTATTACAATGCTCAATAGAATATATGATGTACAGTATTTCTATGGCTAAGTGGTGGATTTAAAGGTTAAATGGAGGGGAGGTGCCTTAACAGGCATAAGCCCCTCCTAAAATTGACCCAAAAATTTTTTGGGGCTGTTATGAGTGGAATGGACTAATAAAAATAGATGCATGGCAGCTGTATATATATAAGAACTCGAGTGGCAAAGTGGAATGTTATTGCAAGCAGTGTTTTTGTTTTTTTCTTGTCAAATATGGATTTATGCCCCCCCCCCCCCAATCACGATCATGGATCCACACTTGGCTGAGCAGATGAGGCTTGCAAATGCCCGATTCTGATGCTCGAAACAAGTTTTCTCAGAACTATAAACTGTAGGCCCAGTGTATATACAAACCGATCATTATGAACCCTAATGTTCTAGTCTAAACATAACCCATATTGTGGAAAGATAGGAGCGCAAGTACAAGCTAGTACTTGTTGAACAGCATGAACCTTAGGAGAGTAGAAAGTCGTTTGTAACATCTAGTCCACACTGCCTTGAAATACTGATCTACACAGTATTAAGATAATTTATGTTAAGTACGTAAGACCATAGACAAGTTTTAATAAACCAATAAAAATGACTGGTACAAAGTGTTTATATTTTATTAAAAAATACAGCACAAGAGACTTCCCATTTTTTTTTTCTAAAAATATAAAAAGTCTGATGATCACAGTAAACACAAGTTCTATTCAAATCACTGTAACCTGTTAGTGTCACAGTGCCTGAGCAACACACTTTACTCTGGTGCGGACTAGCGTCTCATCTTGGGGAGTATCTATGGAACGCCTCCTCTGCCTTCAGTTGGCAATTATCATTCAGTAATTGCCAAACATCATGGATAAGAATATTGCGCAATTTATACCACCACATACCGATAGAATTGAATGTCACGTGACATTTAATTCTGTCGATAGGTGGCGGTATAAATTGTGCAATATTTTTACATGATGTTTAACATCATGCACTAATTACCTAACATCAAGAATGATAATTGGCATTTACTGAATGGTGATTGCTAATTACTGAATGATAATTGCCAACTGAAGGCAGAGGTGGCGTTCCATATCTTTTAGCTGTTGCAGTTGTCTGGAAAACCGAAGAATCTGACAAATTCCTAGCTCATTATGTCATGGTTGGGCGCTTGTGTAATTTTAACCACTTTTGACGGGTTCCTTTTCAAATGGTATGCTTCAAAATGGAAAATAAATGAAATTTAGGGTGGGTTAAGGAAACCGACAATCGAAAAAGCTAGAGAAATGCATAATTGATGAAAAACTTGGCATAGGAGAGGCTATTTAGGTAAGTGAATGCTTGGTGATTAAGAAAAAAAATCATGTTAAAAGGGAAGCTTAACACATGCGAGTATGGAATGGTACTTATATTACAAATTAAATATATATTTTTATTTGAAAAATAATACTACAATATACTATATATTTAAATGATGTATTAAATAAATTATACTGTTTTAAAAGGATATAAGGCTAAGTTTTTAAAAACAATGTACATGATTTTACTGTATGTAAAGTATTATAAAATTACTGACACTGTATACTTTCTAAAATATTCATTGCCAAAGAATTTGACACATTATCATGCATCTTCTTGCAATCATTCATTTCATTATCTATCGTGTCATTTAAGTTTTCATTTGGCAATTGTTTTAACTGAATATCTTCACTATTTGATTCTACTTCTTCTGGCTGGGTTTCTACATTACTCTCAAAGTATGGTACTTCAGTAACTTCTACATTCATGTTATCATTATCTTCAGCTGAATCTGAATTGAGAGGTACCTCTTGAGGTTTCTTAACCCTGTTACCGTTTCCCACATCTGTACTTGGAACCTTGGTTTTTGTTTTTGGCTTGTCAACATATTTTACAATACCGCTAATCTTTGATGCCATTGATCGACTTTTTCTTGGCTGAAATTAAAGTAGAATTTTGATGTTAAAAGCAAATATGATTTGACGTTTTATACCCCTGAAACACTGAAGCGCATGGAAAGGTTAAAAAAAGACTCCATGCAATGTTTCTAACCATGTACAACAGTCTACTTGTATCTAAGGCTGAAGCATGGTCTAAAACTCACAAGCCATGCTGGTCCATACATGTCTTTTTGCGAATGTAATTAATTATTAAAATATTTATTTTAACTACTGAGCAACTGTTGAATTCAATTACTCTGAAATGATTTTGAAATCTGATTTTAAAAAGCAATTTTTTGGTGATCAATAGGTAGATTAATCGGTATAATGCTTGATTTGTAAACGGAGAATAAATTCAATCAGGGGACAATTTCCTTTAAACAATAGCAAAATAACATTCTATTAAAATAATTGAGCACCCTCACTTATTCATCAATTGCTAAAAATAAAAGATACATGATAACTTTATTCATTCCATGCTGGGAAATTCAGTTGCTATCATAAACATGATAAACATGATAAACAAACTAAATGATATAACAGAGTTTATCTTTGGTGAATCAATTTGTAAAGTTGTACATCCTTAAGGAGGAGAGATGATAGGGTTCAGTAGTGCACCTTGGTTGACTCAAGCTACCTAACTAAATTCAAGATAACATTCGACAACTTCCACATTAAGAGGATTACTTATTTAACCCCAAATCACAGGAAAACTCTTCTGAAAATGTTCACGATTTATTATTTACATAGTTACTTATTCAGACAACTATTTCAAGGGTTTCTATACCCAGGGGTAGATATAGTGACATTCCTCCTCCTCCCTCCGCCTTTCCCTCATATAATATTTACCACACAAAATGTCCCTAAAATTAACGGAAACCAGGTAAAACAATATACAGTAAACTAGGGTCAAAAACCATTTTTACTTTGTTGAATTTCATTAAAAAAGCAGATGTGCCCATACACAGGAAAAGTGTGCTCCACATTCACAAAATCCTGGATCTGCCCGATTTCGGAGCTAAAATCTTGCATTTTGTGAATTTTTCATTTGAAACATTAAGTAAAAAGTCTTATACAAACCTTTGGCTGTGGTTTAACATATTCTGGCTTGTGTACAACTTGATGTTTTTCTAATGAAACTTTATGTGCAAAAGTTTTGGTACAGCTTTCATGGGTACAAGCAAATGGTCTAGCGCCCTCATGGTAGTTGTCGATATGTAACTGTAAGTAGCTCATCTATGAAAAGAAAATAACATTACTATTTTATTACCAATTCTCAGTGTTTTTCGCAGGCCCTTCAAGCATGGTATCATGATGCTTGAGAGTTGGTCATGATGCTTGGAACCTCATCCATGATGATTGGAACTTCCCAGTTGATGTCTTAAAATTGGTCATCTTCAATGATGCTTAAAATACAAAATGCCTACTAATTAATTAAAATATCCTGCATCACTCCGACTACTTAGATGTTTACCATGCTGCTTGCCTATGATGCTGGGAGAACACTTCGTTTCTATTACCATATTACTATTAAATTACAATAATTTCTTTCTTAAAATTATATTACATCTTGAGAAAAAAAAACCAAAAATACAAAACCAAATTTCCTCTAAGGTTTTCTAAGCATATCTAAAAACTGAAATAGTATTGTATTCAACAACAATTTTAAATTTCAATTACTGTTATGCTGTGCCGTGTAAAAAACAAGGGGCAATTTTCACAAACAACCAACTTAATACATTTCTACTTCAACAAGCTAATCAAAATTATACCCTTGTATATGTCCTGTCACAACCATCTCTGGGGCAAAGAAATACATTAATCTTCTCCTTGTGAACTCGTTGATGTAGGCGAAGCTTTGAAAATGAAAAGCAAAATATATTACTTGTAACACAATATATACAGCTATACATAATGGGGCTTCTTCTATTAAGAATGTGACAATCACTGTCTGTGAGTGGAACTGTGGAAACTCACTGACACACAGTTCGATTGAATACCATGCCATTCACATGATTCGGCTGGAGGTCCGAAATACAAGTTAATAGCGCACCATTTTTCGGATGAGATATTAAGTTGTTGGTCCAGTGTACAACTTGGTTCATATGCATGTTAAAGAACGCAGTGCACTCTTCGGTAAAGAGTAGTGGATTGTCTCCCAGTGTACTGCACAATCACCACCAGAAGAACCCCACTGGAAATAAGTCCACAGACTTTTGTGGGTTAGACAGTAGGAAAGTATAATGCTTACTCCAAGTAATGAGATACATACCAACGTGACAGGATTCAATAATTTCAACATAAATTATTACATCATCAGGAATGATGTTAGACAGTAGAGTATGTAATAAAATTAAAATTTGATTAATTAACCTTTTTATTTTTAAGCTCAAGCATTATTAATTTTGAAAATAGCTTAAGTAGAGTGTGTAATAAAATTAAAATTTGATTAGTTAACCTATTTATTTTTAAGCTCAATCATTATTAATTTTGAAAATAGCTTTAAATATTGTATTCAGAACTAAAAAAAAAACAAATCGGGTTGGATCGCATTTCACAACTGATAGAACTTTTTTCTGTGAATCCTATCCTAAAATTTCAAACAGGGAGGGCAAAAAAGTAATTTTTCTCACAGGCCTTATGGTTGAGTTAGTCACTTTCATTGCTTGATTGCTTTTTGGACGCTACTGACGCTTTCCACGTTGATGGCTTTCCGAATTGGTCTACTAAGGGTCTAGAAATAGGAACCGAGTTTTTTTATATGAATGGGACAAAATTACAATCAGGAGAATACTTTTCTAGGTATAATTTGCTGTTTGGTAGGCCCTCAACTGGAAGCGGGCTTAGATCGTTCACTCGAAACGAAAAAAAATTGATTGTTCGATTCTACTAGATGATATTTACTTCAAACCTCCCCCTTGCCAAATACGGAGGAGAAAGATTACATCATCCAGGAATCCTGGCAAAGGAGGAGGATTATGAGATTAATTAACTGATTGTTATCGCTGGTGGCGCTGCATAGGTTACAAAATTCGAACAGATACAAGCGACTTGAAGCAAGTCCAAGCCTAAAGCTAAATCCAGACTATCAAATTTTCTTTGAAAAAATATTTAAATATACTTATATATGGTCAAGATGATATCACATCATAACTTTACATAGACATATCATTACCATAAGTATATCAAATTATTCATCAATTAAATTTTAAAATTCTGGAATGAGCTTACTAATAAATTCTTACTTTGTGTTTCTTCATAAACTTTTTCCCACAATCTTCACAGGTTTTTTCTGAATGAAAATAAGCATTGGGATGAAATTACTAATACTGGACATTGTTATAAATGTTAATGTAAAATAACTCAAAAATTATAGGCTCACACATAACCTTGACATCATGCACTATATACAATTATTTTTATATATTATTATCATAAGCCATCGTTATTAAGTGAAAGGTTTAGTGTAATTTAGAAAAGTAAATAAAATATCCTTTTTAACGCCATGCCCTAATTCATTGTTCTGCCCTGTATGCTAAAAATGTGGTTTGCTGTATTGTGCTGTATAAGTTTTATTCATATGGAATTAATTAACACTTACTAATTAGGTACATTAATTAACACTTACTAATTAGGTACATTAAGCTCAACAATTGTTTCATACATTATTGTTCTAATTATGAAATACTGTATAAAATAGACATGAGCAGTAATTGGCATTTTGCAAACATATTCGAGTTAATAGACTATGAATTAATAAAAAAAAAAAAACATTTAAAAAATACGATAAAAAAAAATTTTGAACACAAACCTTCACAATGTGCAGTACTTATATGTTTCCTCAGCAATGACCATAAGTTAAATATTTCATCACAACCATCTTTTGGACATTTTCGTCCTAAAAAAAATGGAAAAATTAAATATTTTCAGTAAATTGATTATAGCATTATGTAACAGAAGTTGACAAGAAAATCTGATAAATGTAAATGGATGTATGGTAAACTCTAACAAAAACCAACCACTCTTCGGTTCATCCATTTTTATTGCTCTAGTTTCTTGATTTCCATGAGATGATCCAAAATTCCTGAAGACCCAAAGTCAATCCTGGAGAATTCTGAGCCAGGAGCAGATCTAGCAGAGCTGGATAGAGGTGGGACGATGCTGGATAGAGGGACCATGGTGCCAAGTTCCACACTGAACTGGTGTTTATAGAGGTCTATGGCTTTCCCAATACATTTTTATCAAACTAAATGCATTTCCTGAGAGGCCATATTCACAGATAGCTCATTGCAAACAATGATTTTTTTTAGTTTTGAATGATATTATCCAAAGCTCCTCAGTATAAAAAATCTTAATCTTTTAAATTTACCTTCATGTTTTTGCATGTGTCTCTTTAACTTGCTTGGTAGAGGAAATTGCATTCCACATCCTTCAACCTCACATCTGAAATACAATTAAAAATAAATGCAGTTACAACAAGCCTATGGCTTCCAATATATTGAAGGCATTGGCAAAATATTGTACTCATCTTTAACTCATACAATATTTTGCGACAGCTCGTAAAATATTATACTGTATCTCCCTCAAGACATACAGTATAATAATGATAAAGATCAGACATTTATATTGCACCAATTTGAAATTTATCAAAGGCACACAAATGTAACTTTGTCCTATTCATATAAAAAACTCGGTTCTTATTTCTCGTACAGTTACAATCGTCTATCGGGTTGCCTAGGGCTAAGGATTTTCTTTTCTGCATGGGCACACCTAACGCCAAACTTTGATTAGCATGAGAGAGTGATGCAATGGTATCACATGATTTTCGAATTCAATCGTGACCATTCACACCCATATTTCGGGTGAATTGTTTTAACAGGCCTTATGGCTACACTAAAATAAGTGAGTATGGGACGTCAATAGCACCTTGAAATGAATCAAGCAATAAAAGTGAATAAACCAGAGCAAAAGGCCTGTGAGACAGGCTAGCCTTGAACCCATGCTGTGGTTTTTGCTATGCTTCATGTTTCCCCGCCTTTACCGCTTGGCCGTACAACTCACACATATACATGTATCATATCACCATTTAGATTGCTTTTGCACAGGTAGCGTAAACAAATAATAAGAGAAAACTAAATTATTTATTAAACTCACTTACCTATATGGCTTTATGCCAGTATGAGTCACTTGATGTGCTTTTAGTTGTTGACGTTTCCTAAATATTTCTCCACATCCTTCAAATTCACACTAAAAAAACAAAATTTAAAAGTAATCATTTAAATTACGATTCACATTATCCTGTTAAGTACTTATTTAAAAAAAAAATAGTCTACTTTTATTGAACATTAATTTATATAAAAATACTAATTACCACTATTGTTAATAATTACATTTAACGATGCCTACCTTGTGACTCTGTTGATGAAATCGTTTAAGATGCTTTTTGAGATTGTCAGCACTTACAAATCGCTGTCCGCATCTATCCTCCAAACACCTATTGATATAAACAAATTGTATTATTGTAATAATTTAATATTGCTACTCAGTATTATTTATTATATGTCAACCCATTTTAAAATACTTAAGCAAGTTATTTTAAATCTAAAACCACTATTTTATTTAAATTACTTTTAGTTTTTTAAACAAAAATGTAATTAATTACAAATACTCATTTTTTACTACTGAAAAACCATCCAATTTTATTTAACTTTGGCATTATGCTTGCTGAGTTTGTAATTCCTTTTTTGGGAAAATGTCTTTTTAACAAATTTTAGGATAACTGTATACTATAACTTTGCAAAAAGCTAAGGAATATAGAAAATTAAAAAGAAATAATGCCAACCTTAATTTTATTCATGGTCGGTTGGGCTTGGGCAAAACATTGATGATTTTTAGGATGGGTCTAGTAATATTAAGTTGAATATTTCTTACACAAAATCTTTCTGGCCTGAGTGTGACTTTATATGTCTGCTAAGATGAGCAGGTCTACAATATGACTTTCCGCAACCATCAATGTTACAAACAAATGGTCTCTATAAAAGAACAACAATAATCATTATAAACAAGCATAATTTTAAATGTTCAAAATGGTACTTTTATTTAAACATTTAATCTGTATAACTCAGTGTTCTCTCCATCATGATAGGTAAGTCTCACGGTAAACATCTAAATCATTCAGTACTTGGGACTGACACTATGTACACTAAGTAATTAGGAGGCATTTAAATGTCGTAAATAGCATATAAGATGATAAAATAAAATTTTAAGCATCATAGAAGATGTTCCAAGCATCATTTTTAAAACACCAAATGGGAAGTTCAGGCATCATAGAAGATGTTCTAAGCATCATGACCAACTGTCAAGCACCATGGTAGAAGTCCCAAATATCATGGTAGTACCATGATGCTTGAAGGTCCTGGGGAGAACACTGCATGAATACAATGTATGATAATCAGATAAAAAAAATGCTTGAATTTCACAATTCCAGAACTAGTATAGAACACTGGTGACTAGCATAATGTATAAACCTTTATAATAATAATATATCTACATTTTTCTCTTACAACAGTGTAGCTATATTTTTAGCTGTGTGCTTTGTGGATGCCAAACACTTATTTTACAGGAACTATGTTCCTTCATGGTATGAAGCCTCCACCTCTTCCACTCATAAACAATCTTTACCTTGAACCTTGAATTTACCTTGAACTATCAAAACTTAAAGCATAAGCTCATTTGTCCCTCTGATAGCCAACGCTTCTTCTTGTGACTTATAAGGGCAGAATTTTAAGTAGTGGCCAGACCAGACTTTCTCTAAACCTTCTTTGAATGAGTTAACTGACTTCTTGTAAACCATCTCCTCAGATAATGAGTTCCAGTCATCAATAATACGAGCAGCAAATGAATTTTTTCTTGTATTAATTTATATTTTGGCTTATATAGTTTTAACTAATGTTCTCTACCGTAGTTGTTGTATATTCTGATCGTTTAAATAATATATTTGGGTCTATTGAATCAACACCATGAAATATTTAAATGTTTGGATTAAATCTGCACGTTTTCTTCTGAATCAAAGTTAGTAGATTTAAAGCCTTGAGTTTCTCAACATATCCTTTATCTTTACGATCATTAATTAAACGAGTAGAACGTTGTTGCACTTTTCTCTTGTTGCGCACATTGATCAATCATGCTATTAATATCCCTTAAATCCATTTTTTTAAAGGCTAAAAAAACTGCTAATATTTTGAATAGCAATAATTACAGAATTATCTTAGTTTAAATGAAGTATTTACAATGTTATTTAGAGAATAGAAACCTTGATGTTGAGAAAAAGCTGGCCAACGTATGCTATGGCCCGGAATGTGTTACATGTGTAGAATTCTCATATTGATAATAATATATTGGCATTTGAGTTATAGTTTAAATCACATTCATGTCCAAAATACTACTATGACTACAAAATTCTGGGAAAACCAACCATTCAAGTTTGATTATATGCAAAGATTATAAACTCCTGAATAACAATATTATGATTGGATCATAGGACTAGGGCTTAGGCCAAGCAAGGAATAGTGCGATCTAAAAATTAAAGCTATTAAAGCTGTATGATACGGTAATCTCCGGTTACCTACATGGAGCGGATGCGTCTCCGCATGTCCAAGAAGTTCAACGATTTGTGGACTGGTGCGAGCAAAATTTCTTGCAGATAAATATGAAAAAAACTAAAGATACAAGACGGAATAGGTAGGGGCATGAAAAGTTGATTATTAAAGGAGTGGAAATAGTACAAGTAGATCAGCAAAAATATCTTGGAACTATCATTGATAAAACACATAAATTTAATTCTCAAACAAATGAAATAGTTAAAAAATCAAATCAAAGTTTGTATTTCTTAAGAAAATAAAAACAATACAAAGTCGATGCTACAATATTAACTTTATTCTATAGGACCATTATACAGAATGTTTTGACGATAAGTCTAATATCCTTGTTTGCGGGACTTACTGGAGAGAACAAAAACAATTAGAAAAAGTCAGGAAACATGCGGGGAAGATTACTGGTGTTGATCTTCCTACACTACAATATCTGTATGAAGAAAGAACAATGAAGAAAGTTAAAATTATCATGGATGATCAAACACATCCGCTAAACGAATACTACGTATGTGACCACCAAGAGCACAACACGACCGTTTCAGGAAATCGTTTGTGCTAAATTCTTCCCATTTATATAATTCCCTTGTTAAAAGATAGATGTTGTTTTAAATTTTAAATCTGTAAATAATTAAATAATAATGAAATTGTTTAAAAAAAATAAAATCTAACTAGAATTTGTAAATAATTAATTTGTAAATAATATGCCAATTTATAGGTTTACATTTTTCTACATATTTTTGTGTCTTTACATTAAATTATTCATTTTAATTTTAATGTCTGCAAATATGATGTGTTAATAATACGAGCTTTTTGTCAACAAAACAAATTTCCTTTTTTGGACCAATAAAGATTGATTCTGATTCTATTGTTATTGCTAAATAAATATTAAATAACACATAGGCCACCTGTTACAGCAATACTGTGTTTTATTATTTGGGACGAAACGACCAAATCACCCATATCAGATATGAGTGCGCCACTCTCCTCGCCGTGCAGCGTCGATCTGTGAAGATAGGTCTAAACTAGGTAGGCCTAGCCTAGGATTTTAGAACATTATTATAATGCGTTAAAGCTTAATTGTTAGTTTCTTACCTCACCGGTATGTTTCAATTCATGTTCCTTCAGCTTACATAACTTGTCATAGTTGGCAAAACATCCTTCAAATGTGCAAAAATGCATATTTTAGTTACAAACTGTTCTTTCACATTGAAGCACGTGTCACTGGGAACTGTCACTGCAGGTCACTAGAGGTCAACGTTATTTTAAAAATACTAAAACCTAGTTAGGTTAAAGTCTATTATTATAAATAAAAACTTATGAATAACCAAGACAAAATATGTAAAATGTACATTTTTATTTTTATTTTACAAATAAAGTAAACAAAAGAATTAATGAAGCTAATGAAACGTTCTGAACGTCATAAATAACACATAGAAATTTTGTAAACAACCGAACTAAAACATTTTAAAATGCTTTCTAAAAGGTTTACAAATCTTCTAAGACATCAAAATTTAAGTACCGTCTTAAGCATAAATATCTCGAATGGAAAAACAAGTAAGTTTTTCTTTTAATTTAACTTTAACTAGGCCTAGGCATGGTGCCTAAACTACTCAACAAATCGTAGCCGATTGCTTCAGATTATCATACATCATCAATGTCATTAGATTTTGTTTTGGTTTTTATCGAATGTAACGACTCCTGTGTCCTTTTTTTAAATATAATTTTTACTGTTTAATTGTATGTAACTAAAATTAGGGTTGGTTAAAGTATAATCAATGCTTTTTATTTTCAGTTCTCATCATAGTAAAGTATGCAAATTTACTAGTAACTAGCCTAGTAGAACTAAATTTGCATATACAGGTACAAGAAAACCAATATACTATACCTACCACTTTCACTTGCAGCTTGAGTCTCTTGCATTGGGACCTATTTTGGACGTCTCACACATAGATATTTTATCTCATGCATTAATTCTCACGCACAATCATGATGATAGATTTTCTCATGAAAATGTTGAGCAAATCCATGGTCCTTCCGGTTTTTGTGTAATAAAAAAAGATTTAACCATTTATAAGTCACTTTATTCATATTTCCACTACTTATCGGGGATTTGGTCCTTTTTTCCCAGTTTTTGCTGGTATTATTTCCGATTATTACGTCACTTTTTGGCGCGCCCACTTTTTTAATGTTCTGAAATTTATAACATGCGCCACCGTGATTGAAAATAGTATGCATTCCTTCCCCCTCCCCCTCACATTTACCTGAATCCTGGATCTGCCGCAGATTACTCCAGTTTGTTAAGATGAAACAAAAAGGCCTACCAACTCTAATCTTGATCCCAATGTTACCTGCCACCATTTTGGGAGCTAAATGCATGAGACAGTTTCTGCCAAACCAATTCTACCTAATCTGATTCAACAAGCAAAAAAAAAAAAAAAGAAAACTTGTTTTGCCATACTTTTCATATTGTTCATATGTAGCAATCTGTATGTTGTATACATAGTTTTTATGCTTTTTCATGTTAATTGTATATGTTTATGCCATTTTTGCCTCATTTTGTGAATTTTTTTAGTATATTGTAAATAATATTTACAGTTTTATGATTTTTTTTTATGAGTGAGAAAATGCGATGTATGCTTGAGACGTCCAAAATTGGTTGCCATGCATGAGCCTATGCATGAGAGTTGGCAGGTTTATTATAATGTTATTTCACTTGTATTCATGTTTATTATTGTTGTATATCTTGCAGTTTTTACCATTATCTCTTCATTGGAATTTTTATATTGTGTAATTACAAATCTAATTTAAAATTATTTTTTTATTAACTTTGATAATTTCTTTCCTTTCAAAAAAAGGCCTAAGTATACCACCAATGAGATGTCTTCATTCAGCACCTAGCCAAGAAATACCAGACAGGAATCTGGGACAACCAACACCGTTTGCACATAAGCACTTGATGTCAATCAATGACATCACCCCTGGAATCTCCAGAGCAGAGTATAAGCACAGACGGAATGCATTGATGACATCGATAAGCCGCTCAACAAGTGGTGGTGAGAGTAAGCATCATATTGTTGTCGTTCTATCCAGCGATAAAAAATATATGACGGATGAGATACCCTACCCATTCCGTCAAAGCACAAACTTTTTGTATTTATCCGGGTTTCAGGAACCTGATAGTGTCCTTGTTCTTGAAAGTATTCCGGGAAAGTTACTGCCGGTTCATAAATCTGTTTTGTTTGTACCTGAACGAGATCCTGACAGAGAATTATGGGATGGACCACGAGCAGGCACTGAGGGAGCTAAACAATTTCTTAGTGTAGATGAGACACATAGCATTAATGACTTTCCCAAGGCTTTAGAAAAATATAGTCATTTAGATGATGTAACTATTTGGTATGATGTGTTTAAGAATGTGCATCCAAATTTACATGATAAGGTTGTCAGTACATTAATTAATCCGAGTCGAAGGCGTGGGAGTTCAGTGAATATTCTTGAACATTCAATGCATTCATTGCGGGTTCTGAAATCAGAAGCAGAAATTCGGCTAATGAGGAAGTCGGCGAGTATCACTGCCAAATCTTTTGTGAATGTTATGAAGGCATCCTATCCTGGAATCAGAGAATCAGAATTATATGCTAAAATTGATTGTGAGTGTCGGCTTGCAGGTGCTGAGTTCCTCGCATATCCCCCTGTAGTTGCTGGTGGTAACCGTGCCAACACATTACACTACATCAACAATAATCAAGTTGTGAATGACAATGAATTAGTTTTAATGGATGCAGGTTGTGAGTATCACGGCTATGCTAGTGATGTCACAAGAACTTGGCCTGTGAATGGACGTTTTACAACACCACAAGCTGAATTGTATGAACTGGTGCTTAGAATTCAGAAGTCTTGTATTGATATGTGTCGTGAAGGGGCAACGCTTGATCAAGCATATCACCAAATGTTGACTTGGATTGGGGAGGGAATTCAACATCTAGGAATTGTTTCACATAAACTGAATGTTATGGAATTATACAAGGTAAAAATGAATTGCTTTTAAAAAAAATATTAAAAAAAATGAGATGAGACATTTAGCTGTTGATCCCATGTGTATGTTATAGAATGCATCTATTCAAAAAAAGTAGGGATTGTCTCCTGGTATGATGCCAAATCAAACCATGATAAAATCAAATACAGTATATAAGTGGGACCTCAATTTTACATACTGTACCTCAATTTTATGAACCCTTAATTTTACATATGCCTAAATTCAACTAAAAATGGTAAAGTACTGTATTAAGCTACTACAAAATCGAGGTTCCACTGTACACTGTATTTTAGTTAAACATATTGTAATATTTATCCATTCTTCAAACAATATGAATATGATCCTCTAGATCTCTATAGTAAACGTTATGAGAGAAACGCAGTTCAGTGAAAGAAAGCTATGAGAATTTCTCATTAAAGCCAATCTCCTTGTATTTTCCAGCACCTGATGTTATCTCCTCATTCAAAACGTCTCCTCATCTTTCTCTTCCACTGATCTCTTCCTAAATAGTCATCTCCCTTTACCTCTTTTTCTTTTTCAGTGTTTATATTTGGTTAGTTTTTATTTTTTAACTGTCTCCAGAAGTTCTATTTCGGGTATTGGTTGTAGGTTTTATCTTTTCCTTGTCCATTCCTTTGTCTTTGTGTCTTGCCAACTAACTTTCAGAACCCCTCTCCAAAGCTACAGCTCAAAATTTGTATCTATACTTTCTTTCTTCCTCAGAGCATACAGTATAATTTTTAAAGCCATGCAGACTATCACTCAAATCAAAATCAGAGAATTATATATCATAATTAATATAACTATATCTTGAATGTTTTGTTGTTAGATTGCAAAACGTTATTGTCCCCATCATTTAGGACATTATCTAGGGATGGACACGCATGACACCACAAAAGTCTCAAGAAGTAACCAACTTCAGCAGGGAATGGTGGTCACCATCGAACCAGGTAAGCTTTTGCTTTTTTTATGGTTCCTCACTGTCGTTGGTTCTCAATATATAGCAAAAGGAGGATAGACCACTATCATGTGGATACAGTGACAGAGCCAGTATGTGGCATATGCATTAAAGTACAATTCCCTAGATTGGAGTAAATTACTATTACTCTTGAGTCTTGATTTTTTCTTTTTTCTCTTCGCAGGTGTTTACATACCAGAGAATGATAATTTGGCCCCAGACCGATATCGAGGCATTGGAATCAGAATTGAAGATGACGTGCTTATAACAAACTCAAAGCCAGAAGTTTTATCTCATGAATGCCCAAAGGGAATCGCAGAAATAGAAGCCATTGTTAATAGATAAATGGAAAGTGTCTTAAAGCAGGATATGGTAGAGGATGTCGAAGAGTGACGAGACTCACTGCTTTACAATAAGGATTATTAGCAGAGAATCGAGTGACAGGAACCAGAGACTTCTAAATAAAAATAAATAATTTGCATTTATAAAGCGCTCTTAAACTGCTGTCTCACAGCGCTATAAGACCAATAATCTATTTGAAAAAGTGAGTTTTAAGAAGAGACTTAAATTGCACCAAGGACTTAGACTGACGGATGTGAAATGGAAGCGGATTCCAGATCAATGGTGCATGTGCAAAGAAAGACTTCTCCAATGTCAAATAAATCTCAGCTGCAAAAATGGCAGGACTCTTTTAGTTTGGATGCTAAAATAATCCCATTGATGTTTACGTTTATCATGCTATAAAATACAGTGACCATATTTACAGGGGAAGATTTAAGGGGGTGGGGGTGTGCACCCCTATTATCGCCAAAACGTAGTTTTGCCCCTCCCTTATATTAGGAGCGCTGGGTCTAAAATTGACACTAAAAAGGAAAAATATTTATTAAAACAGGGCACCAGGACACAATTTTTTTTTTTGCTTGTTGAAATCAAACAGCCAACCACACCAACATGGACCTTGAAAAGGGTGCCCCCTTTTATTGGATCCTGGATCTGCCCCTGATTTATGTCCATGAAAGTCTCCTAATATTCTGAAGTGTTTAAAGGGAACTTGGCACACAAAGGTAATTTTTTATGGTATTTTTACACATTTCATTCCACCAGTTTCACTCAAGTGTGTTATGTGCCACAAAAAAATTGGAAATGTCTAAAATGGAATATGATTGGTTACATTGGTTGGCATTTCTTTAACCAATAGCAGACACTGTACTATACTAAACAAAATTGGACATACAAGGCAACGTCTATTGGCTTCCTGTAAAACATCGTATTCTGTTTAAGTTACTGTGTTTTTTATAAATGTCTTCATTCTTAGTCTCTTATTCACACAAGCCATCGAATTCAACATTGTTCTACTGTACTACTTCTTGTACTCTCAGATCTATTTCCAATCACACTATTCTTGATTTTCCACCATGCTGTTTGAAGGCCTGTGGCAGGGGCGGATCCAGGTTCCGCCGAAAGGGGGGTGCGCTTTTCCAGTCCGAGTGGGCGTGGTTGTTAAGTTTTTCCTGACGAGCAAAAAAAAAGTCATTTGCCCATTTTGGTGGCTCTGGTGCTGTATTTTAGCCGTATTTTGGGTTGTTCTGGTAAATTTTGGACCCGGCGCACCTAATATAAGGGGGCGCAACTATGTTTTGATGATAATAGGGGGCACGCGCCGGTTGCGCCACCCCCCACCCCCCCTGAGAGGTGAAGGGTCCATCATTATTACTAGCCCTAAGCTTTACAGAGTTAAATCAATTTTACCTACATTTTCAAAGTGGGGGAAAGGCTGGGCCACCGTCGGGGAAGGTTGAATATACAAAATATTTTTGTAATACTGTACAGTATATGATAAGGGGCCCTCCTGCATGTTAAGCCACCCATACTATCACCATATTAGGAGGGCCGAGCCTATTTTTTTCTTTTGCTTTTCAAAACCAAACCAGCAACCATGCCCATCCAGACCTGGTTGGGGCCCCCAGTGGGGAAATCCTGGTGCCACCAGTGTGCTCCAGTTTTTAAATTTGACATTTTTTGGTTTTTTTTCCGACTTTCCCCTGTTATTGTCAGATGCTTGTATGTATTTTATTTCTGCCGAAAAATTTAGAGACTTTGACAGATCTGCTCTTTCCAAATGCCAAAGATATCCAGTCTTCAATCATTAGATAAAACCAAAAGTAAACTGTAAAAAATGATGATATAATGTTATAAAATAAAGATTTAAAAGAGAAAAATACTTAATCTTCAGTTTATTTCATCAAAAATATACAAGCATTATATTCAATATGATGAACATAGATAATTTAGTCAATAGGCAAGATATATGCATTGTCTTGGCAGAAAATGTAGCTGCTATAAAAAGCACCATATGCAATGTGGTGTATCAAAACAAAGATAATATAATACAGTGCTGTTCATTTTAGGCACTTTCTCGTGTATAAATTGGCCTAAAAATTCTTTGTGGTGTTTTTTTCCAAATAAAAGTTATCCAGAAAAATGTCAGAAACACACATTTATCACAATATTTAACCACTAAATTTACTGAAAATACAATAACTGGTGCCTAAAACAAAATTTAAAATATGATTTTCTGACAGGCAAGTTTTCAAAAATGCTGTTTGGGAAAAATATACATTTTTTAAAGCTTATTATATGGGTAGCTATTACTACTACATATATTTTATCAAACAGAATTCAGGAAAAGGTCCAAGAGCAGCACTCTGAGGCTATAAACGGCCATGTACCATATTTAGCCAGTTTCTGACCTTTGACCTCATGACCCCAAAAATTTAATCGCTCCTTTTACATCTTATTATGAACAACTCATGGAAGTTTGATGAAAATCCAATTATTTGTTTTCAAAACATCTTCAACATACAAACACACAGACCAACAAACAGAACTGAATGCATAACCTTTTTCCTCCTTCCCTACAGTGGGGGTTAAAAGGATAGCAAGCATTTGTAACAAAAAAGAAAGACTTTACACATTTTAAAATGCGATGAGTAAACTGGTATTTGACTACCTTATTTTAAAATTAACCAGGAAGGTGTAAAATTGCTTTTGCCTAAATTCAATTATAAAAAACACTAAAGGCATATATAAAAATTGATGCATGTAAACCTATAAATAAATAGCATACCCTGTTGAAAAAAATTGTTCATACTATTGGCTCAATCAAAATATTATATAATCTCATACAGTAACTTGGCCTATCAATCTAACGATGGGCAGGTAATAAAGTACATTCTTAAGCCACAATCGCACTTGGCATTTTTTTTGGGTAAACTAACCGACACACTGGCTAGTTTTCCCATAATTAGTCCAGTGCGAACAGCACAGGAAGTTTACCTAACCATGGAGAAAAGGAAACTTACCCATGCCGCGTGGTTAGTTTAACCGAGTCCCGCCTGCCCAGGAAAACTGACCAAGTTATTTTTACCAAGCAGGAAAGTCCAATGCGAACAGCGCGACTTTGGTAATCTTCCCAAGTCATTATTACAGAATGGCCTTCATTGGTCAATTGGGCAATCCTTTGAGTTGTCACCTTGAGTAACATAGTTTATTATTGCAAATGTTACCATAGATTGTGGTAAAACTAGCCATGCCAAATAATCCAAGTGCGAACAATGATAAAGTTTAACCATTTTAAATGTTACCAATTGTCTTGAAAAAACAACCCTTTTTAAATCCAGTGCGATTGCGGCTTTTATTTGGTAAGTTCACCATACATGGTGATATTGCAACAATGACAGAAAATTGAATATTCTACTTTATACATGTCATATATGTTTGTTTATAATGGAATTCTGTATAAAAAATAAACTACCCTGACAAAAGCCAAGGTTGATATCCAACCTTGCCCACTTACTATGCTACTCTCCAAATACAGAAAAATAAAATATGCAAGTAATTACTGAAAATGGAATGATGGTACAAACTGTATTGTTTTATGATACATACAACTTTGCGTTGTATGTATTACCCAATAAAATACTCAAATTGAAATACTATTTTTTGCCTCATGCAGAACATACATGCCAACACTCATTTTTGCCAGGTGACTCCAGTTTTTCCTACCTGCCTCCCGGTGAATTAATTTCTTCCCACTTAAACATTCTCTCATTTTCGAAATAATTTTTTTTTTACTACATTTACTTTTTTAGCAATAATTATATGGAAAATAACATTTACAGTTCAACTGCCTTGGAATGTGGATTGTGAGTGAACATAGTGACTGTTAATAAAGATGTCTAGTTATTTTATTTTTGCCTAGGATGTCTCATACTGTCGGTGGGATAACGGGGCTTTCTGCCTTGACGGACATAATGTGGAACCCCACACTTGTCCTCATATCACCCTCAGTGGCTTTTAGCACTAAAGTCTCCCATTATTTTCTATCATCAATGTTGGCATGTATACAAAACTATAAAATTATTTGGTCCTCTATACAAAACTTATATAAAATAGTTACTTTGGTTAACTAGAAAATGTACTAACACAAAAATTTGAGTTGCAAACTACAACTATCAAAATACTTCAGGTCTATAAATATGAAGTACAATCAGCTAGACAAAAATGCATCTTATTATTTCTTACCCTTATTATACAACATTAAACTTACTAAAAAATAAATATTAGCGAGGTTTCGCAAACTTACGAAATACGAATACGAAAACGGATACGTCATAAATTCATGTAACATTTGAATAGAA
>JAOTQE010029455.1:0-10370 GCA_025631205.1 Nesometra sesokonis
ATTTCATATAGAACGATCTGTTAGGATGAATGTAGACTATCAACATTTATCAACAGTCGCATATGGCCTGAAAATTATCATTAGGAGTATATTTAAAAAAAAATCGAGGATTAAAAAAAATTATTACATTTGTGGGTAAATTGCATTATTACATTTGTGGGTGATTTAAATTTATTACATTTGTGCGTAAAGTGCGTTATTACATTTGTGGATGCCATTATTACATTTGTGGGTAAAGTGTTATTACACTTGTGGCGTTATTACATTTGTTGGTAAAAGTGTTATTACATTTGTGGGCGTTATTACATTTGTGGGAGTTATTACATTTGTGGGTGTAACAGGGTCCCTGTGCCAATTAGAGTCGTGTTGTTTCTTGCAGGTCTTGGCCAATTTTCAAACAAGATGCGTTTCCTGAAAAGCAATTTTCACAAGAATTTATTGCAAACAATTAGTTTTTTTTTAATAAAGCTCAAATAATATATTCGTCCAAAAAAGTCTTGGTCGGGTAAAACAATTACGATAGAACCTCCCGTAAGCGGACACCTTCGGGTCCGGGAGAAGTGTCCGCTTACGGGAGGTGTCGGTTACGAGAATTTCGGCCGAAAGAGGGCCAAAGCAATTATACAACGTCCTTATGTCTCGCATTTTACGGTCTTCTCAGCACAAATTGCCTCTGAGATGTCTCGACACCATATTCTATGCTTTATTAAATATTTTTTGATCGTTTTAACGATTGGTTCAGTAACATAATTCTCAGTCTTTACAGTATAAGGATGATTTTATACAAAATTTGCATTCGTTGTACAGAAAAATCATTACATTTTCCGGGATGTCCGCTATGGGAGGTAAATTAACATGCAAAAAAAAAATCTAAATTTTTAGACAAAAAGAGTCCGCGTCCGCTTACGGGAGGTGTCCGCTTACGAGAGGTACCAAATGCACTGATTTGGTAAGAAGAACAAACGGGTCTTTGAATTAGTGTCCGTTATGGGAGGTGTCCGCTTACGAGAGGTGTCCGCACGACAGTGAGGTTCAACTGAACTAGGCCTAAGGCTGGTATTCTCGATTAAAAGCGGAATAACTTTAGTCCAGGACTAAATTCAGATTTAATCTGGGACTAGGCCTAACTGACTTTGGTATTAGGTGTCTATCGTTTGTCCAGTCATAAACCCTGCACTATTAGCATTCTAAATTTTGTTTGCCGAGGAACCAGGTTTATGGATAGTCCATGATCAGCTATCCGATAGCATATGTTTCGACGGCATCATTTTTTTTCAAATGGCAATGATAAGTCAGGGAGTTGGAAAACTGGATAAGTCATGTTCGTCACACAGTGCGTACATTAGAATATTCGGATCGGAATGTATGTGAACGCACAAATCGTTTCGGAAGGTAAATTCGTTTCGTAAAGAAAAATCGGAAAGGTCCACGAAATTCGGATCGGACTGAGTGTGACTGCGCCTTTAGGGTTAGTCCGATCGTATTTCGAGAATACAACTGGGTTGAAGTTGGTTGAAGTTTTATTTATTAAACTATAGAGGGCCAGAGAGTCCGCCTCACGACGGCAAAACGTGATGCCAAAGAATTGATACCGCCGTGCGAAGGCTCTGAGAAATCCCTTGACGATGAGTCACTTTGTGTTGTGAAAGCCCTCGCCCACAAACTCGGTAGATGAATAAAACGAAACAATGTTTGTATTTAGCGATTGTTATCACTGAAATTGGGCAATGTTGGTGGCAAAGGGACGGAACGGGATGCTATACATAATGATGAAACATGTATTGTAATTTTTTAGAAGTGATAGTAAGTATCTGGTTTAGAATATGTTTTTAAACACGCGTCAGTCGCCGTAGCTAGGCCTAGGGCCTTAGTAGCCTAGGCATAGGCTAGCTAGCCTAGGCCCTAACCGCTTGGCGCCTAACCCTAACGTAGCTAGCCTAGAAAAATCTAGCTTTGGGCTTACCCGGATAACCAGTATATGATGATGTTTGTGAACCTACCTAGAGGCCTATGTATGTGGGATAGGCCACGTCAGGTAAATGTTATGATGGCAAAAGGAGATTCAATTCATTCAAGAATTAAATATAGATAGGCCTATAGTCTATAGTATAAGGCCTAAATATTTGTTCAATTTAAATACTACTATTTATTTGTACATTTATATATATAGTCTTAGTTGACACGTTCCTTTTGTTTAATGTACTGAGGATGTTGTCAGAGAACAACGAAACATGTATGTGTCAATTAACAGGGGCGGATTGGGGTGCATCCGGCGCGCGCTCCCTATTATCATCAAAAAGTAGTTGCGCCCCCCCCCCCCACCAGGTCAAAAATAAAAAACCCAAAATACGAGCAAATTAAGGTACCAGAGCACCAAAATGTGGAAATAAAAAAATTGACAACCACGCCCACCCGGACATGGAAAAGTGCGCCACCCCTTTTGGTGGATCCTGGATCCGCCCCTGATTAAAAGTATTTTTGTTTCAACCACTTATGAGTGTGTTTGCTGCTTTCTCTATGGAAATATGGCAGTAATTTCAACAACATTGCTTCATCCAGTCAGGTTATCAAGCAAGATTGTCGTCAGTTTGAGAAACTGAATAAAAAATTAGCAAAAGCCGAAGCAGATATTAATTTTCTCAAAAATTGTAAAACGTTTGCTATACCCAAAATTTATTTCATAAGTTCATTATAGTTATAAAATTTCAAATACAAGTATGTTTTTTAAACTGGTTTGTTATAATTACTGTATTGTTTAAACATTTTCAAGTTTAATTTTTTTTTAAGTATGGAAAAAATGGAACTTTTTTTGAAAATTTATACAAGCACTAAAAGACAAATCATAAAGTGAATTTAAATTTGATATTTATTTCACACTTCATGTTATACAGGTACCTGCCAAATAGTTTGATTCCAAAGCAAATGTCCAATTCGTACTTGACATTCAAAAAAAAGAAAAAAGTTTGTTTTTGTAACTGTACATGATTTGTATACAAATCACATGCAAAATGCAAAATATCACGAGTGATTTGACAAACCATAAGGTGAATTTAAATTTGATATTTATTTCACACTTCATGTTATACAGGTACCAGCCAAATAGTTTGATTCCAAAGCAAATGTCCAATTCATACTTTACATTAAAAAAGTTCGTTTTTGTAACTGTACATTTGTATACAAATCACATGCAAAATGCACAATAGCATGAGTGATTTGAGGCCATTTTAATCACATTTTGCATGACATGATCAGGGATGTAGCTAGAGAAATCCAAGGGTGAACCACCAACAATGTAAGGGTGAGTGACATGATGACTAAAAACAGTATTTTTACCATTTTCAGAGGCTTAGGATGGGTCACAGGTCGAAATTAGGCTGGGTGGAAGGTCTTAAAATAAGCTATAGGGTGGATGGAACATTTTTAGGGTGGGCAGCCCCACCCACCTCCACCCTGAATACATCCCATCATGACAAGACCACCAAGTTATTGCAAAAGAAGTTATTGCGAAGTAGCAAATGAACAAAATGGAAATATAAACAAAATACAAAGGGAATTTCTGCATATTTTGTTCAATAACTTCATTTTATATATATTTTTTTTATTTATTCACAAACAATGTGAAAATAGCTTGTAGGCTATAACCACTATATTTACAAAGATATTATATTAAAATTCAACATATTAAAACAGAAAAATTGCAATAATAAAATTAGATGAATGAGTTATAAATAAATTGAAAGTAATACGTAAAATATTAAAATACAGCAACCGTAGTCATTGTGGATAATAGTTGTGATAGAAAAAACCATTCAAAATTTACTATTATGGTAGTATTATTTCACTCATATTATTGTATATTTATTATTATGACATATAATATCCAATTACAGTACAAATTTTTGGATTCTGATTCGTTTAACATTCTCACAATAAAGGCAGGCTATTGCCGACTTACGCCTACGCTCAGTATCACACTTAGTTTTTTAAGAGACGTTGAGAATGCAGGTTTTTACTTGGCTTGGGCACGGAGGAAGAATATATCTGAAAGTCTCAAAGAGCCCTTTACCAAAAGAAAATAAGAATCATGGTTTCTCCGTGCAGCAAGTGAAGGAAGCCCTGAATTGTAATAATTCTAATAATTCTTAATAATTTTAATAATTACTGTAACTCCAATTTTAAATTTTGCAACAACTTGGTGGTTTTCCATCTTTTGAAATTAATCTCGTGTGAGAAAAAATGATGCATGGGTTTTGTCTGATGTATGAGAAAAAGGATGTTGTGTAAGAGATAAAATGTTGGGTGCCCATGCGTGAGAATTGTGCATTATGTGAGAGTTGACATAACATTTATAAAGCATATGTAGTTTTGTTTATATACCAGATAGTCTGTTTATATAACCTAACCCATAACTACTGTGTACAAAACCAATATGAATAATCAATAATTTTGACGAAGTCAATGTCTACACAGACTTTAGTAGTTTTGATTCTACTTTTATGATTGTAAGCAGAATTTTATATTAGGATGTGATACTGTAATGCAATAAAATGATATTGACAGAAATAGTAGTAGCGTTGTAGCTTGGTGGTTTGTCTGCTCAATCCCAAGGTCTCAGAATCAATTAAGACCAAGCATTATAATTATTCTTACAACCAACAATGCCTACGTGTCATATTGAGTCTTAAGCCGCGATCGCACTGGATTTAAAATGGGATGTTTTACCAAGACAATTGGTAACATTTAAAATTTAAAATTTTACCATTGCTTGCACTTGGATTATTAGGCATGGCTAGTTTTACCACAAGCTATTGTAAAATTTGTAAAATAAACTATGTTACTCAAGGTCACAACTCACAGGAATACCCAATTGACCAATGAAGGCCGTTCTGTGATATGATTTTGGGAAGATTACCCAAGTCGTGTTGTCCGCATTGGACTTTCCTGCTTAGTAAAACTAACCTGGTCAGTTTTCCTGGGCAGGCGGGACTCGGTTAAACTAACCACGTGGCATTGGTAAGTTTCCTTTTCTCCATGTTTAGCTAAACTGTGCTGTTCGCACTGGACTAATTATGGGAAAACTAGCCAGTGTGTTGGTTAGTTTTACGAAAAAAAGTCCAGTGCGATTGTGGCTATAGTTAATAGTATACCACCCTGTAATTGTTACTTTTTAGATTAGAATAAAATAAATCATGACTTTATTAGTAAAAAAACATTCTTTTTTTCATTTAGGTGGTTAGCATTAATTTGTATTTTTCTTTCCAAAGGCCTTGAAACTTTGGTATAATTTGCTATATTAAAACACTCTCAATTTACACTTTCATTTAATTTCTCACTCTTCAGGATGATCTAAACTTACATTGATTGAAATGTAGAGGAACTCCTATGTGGCGTACACAAACATTGTATGTTTATTGACATCTCACCAACCTTAAATTGTTAAATGGTTAAACATTTGTATAGCGCAAAATACTAAAGTCTCTATGCTCTTCAAGAAAAAAGGAAAAAGAATCAGAAAGAACTAAATAGGCAAGTTTTCAAACAATGTTTGAACAACTTAGGTGCAACAACCTTGAAGGATCTTTCCCCACATGACTTTAACTTCCAAGATGGGCAGAAAAGAAGCATTTGGTCAGACAGTATATAATTTATACTTGCTTAAATAAATGACCCATTTAAATAAGTACCTTGCACTCTTGTACAAGTATCATTGTAAAGAGTTTTATCAAGGACTTGGCAAGAACAGGCAGGTCTCGAACCCAGGCCTTCTTACACACAAGTCTGGTTCCTTTCAGTTGTACCATCCTCCCTTGTCAGTCGTAATGATATTTATCATTCAGATGAAAGCTGTACGTACAGGCAGTCATAGCTTGACTTTTGTACCTTGTCAAGGTCTTTGACATTACAGCTAGTAGTAGGCATTGTTCTTAGATATAATTTAACATTGTTATCAATTATACGCTGTGTTGTAATGAGGTCATATTAAATTGTGTAATCACAGAAAGTGTATACTGTAGTATTACTATATCTCAGGCTGCAAGAGAAGAAGTACATCTGTATGTAATGTTCTTTTTCTTGGTGATTTTTACTACGTTAAACCCAGCTACTGTATTTTTACTGCATTAAAGCAATCTTTTGAGTATAATATAAGAGTTTGTATTTGCATAACTACAGTAGCCTTGACATTGTGTGGCAGCATGACCAATTCCATCATACTGGCTAGGGGCTCTAGAAGTGCTTGTCTGATTAACTTACTAAGTGATTTTTATTACTGTGTTAAACCCGGAGCTATTTTTACCGCATTATGTACCAGTTTGTTGCTGTATAAGTGTACTACTACTGTAAGCCATGCTGTTGTGTGGTAGGGTGGACAGTTACATCATATTGGCTAGGACCTCTACAATTACTGAACTAATTAAGTAATGCACATTTTTTTTTATTGAGGAGTGATTTTTTACCGTGATAAATGGGTTATTTTTACTACGTTAATGCTGCTGCTATCGAATTGCATACCAGTAACTCTTTTTAGCATAGAGTATACCCTGTGAGCCTTGGTGTTGTGTGGTAGTGTGGGCAGTTCCATCTTGGAACCTTACTGTACAAGTACTGGACTAAATCAAGTAACGCAGTGACATTTTTTTCATGAGTGACTTTACTGTTATTAAAGCCAAAATATTATGACCATGATATAGCCATCTGTCAAGTTACATATGAAGTTTTTTTTTTTGGTAGAGTACCTACAGCATGCGGCTTTATAGTGTAACAATTTATTAAAACAGGCATTTCAAGGTAAAATAATGCTAAATGCCACATTGTAAGTGATTTAAGACCATTTATAGCCTCCTCCAAGCCGGCTTTAATAGCCTATTTAAGACCGCTAACTGGTAAGACCGCAGTATAGCAATGGTCTATAATTAAAGACAGTGTGTGACGTCACGATTATAGATGGTCTTAAGGTTAAGACTTTCTAAAGACCACTTATAGCAATCCACCCCAGATTTGCCGTCGACTGTATCCAGTCAAATAATTTCTAATATAAGTCAAATTTATTTTTCATGTAGAATTGATATTTTCCATTAGTCAAATTTATGAAAATCTAACATCAACACTTTATCTATACAGGTCTGACCGCATAAAAAGACAATGGGTTGGTTTGAATCATTGTGCATTTGGAACCAGAAGATAACGGAGGGCGTCTGTGACCACTGCCGTCAACTGTGTCAAGAATGTTCCTACAGACGATTCGTTACATATGGCGCTCTTACACTCCTGTGTTTTGGTCTATTTTTACTGTTTAAACAATATATGCTAAAAATAACCGGATTTTTATTAATTGGAAATGAAGTGGAAGGATATTTACTATTTCTATTAACGTTTGCCTTGGTTTCATTCCCGTTGATGTGGGGATATATTTTTATAAATGTTGCTGCAGGATATCGCTATGGGTTTTTACTAGGGGGCGGTGTTACTGCGATTTGTGTATTGCAAGGTTCGCTTCTTGCTTTTGTTATTTGTCGGAGGATGTGTTCTGCTTGGATGCGTTCACGAATTCAAGGTGATTATATGAAGGCGATAATGACTGTTGTTGAAGGACCAAATGGGTTCAAGGTCATTGCCCTTACTCGGATGAGTCCACTTCCGTTTGGGGTTCAAAATGGACTTTTTGCAGTAAGTACCAAATAACTTTATTTTTTTAAGATAATTATTTTTTTTAAACAAGAGAATGAACACACAGTATTGGAAATGGATTTAATGTGCTAAATGATTTAAGGTATTTGATGTAATTCAAGTAATCACAGTGGCGAAGTGGAGTATTTATGTTTTGTTTTGTAAAAATCCCACATTGAAATAAAAACCTAATATATTTGACATAAATGACTGTAACTAAACAGAAACTGAAAGATAAATAAAAAGGAAATGTATGTTTTGATAATTGGTATTTTTCAAACGTGCAGTAACTTAAAATACTATTTAAGAAGACTAAATGATATATTCATACCGTACTCTAGACTAACTTGTATTCAGCAATTCCTACATATATATGGGCCAAAATTGTGGAATGAGTTTTAACATAAAAAATAGTTAACACTCAAAAGAAAAGTTAAAAAAACATTTAATTTCAATTTATAAAGTATAATTTGATGGTATTCTATTTATGATTGATTCTGAATTTATCCCATTGATGTGTTGTTTTTGTTTGTTTTTTTCTCTTTTCTTTTTAATATGTATATATGTTTCTTCTTTTTTTTGAGGGGTACATAACAACAGAAATTATTATACCTTATTTGTACTTTGCAATACAATAATTTTTGTATGGTTTTGCAAAATAAATATTGATTGAATGATTGATTTTGAACTAAACTTTCTTTTCATTTTTTAGGTGACAAATGTGCCTGTAACAACATTCATTATAGCATCTTCTATAGGTCTGCTTCCCACGCAGCTCTTAAACTCATATGTAGGGTCTACGCTGCGATCGCTGGATGATCTTACCCACCAGAATAGTTCGACCATGGGATATTGTATTGTATTCGTTCAGGTAATAACAGTTTAATGTTTAATGTTACATTCCATTTATTTATTTCCAAATACAGAAACAATACCCGACTTTATTCGGATAAGTCCTAAAAAAAATAAGCCATTTCACGGTTTCAACTGCGCATGTGCAGATTAAGGTCAAGTAATAATACAATGCGCGGCAATTATATTCCTTTCAATAAGAGCCGCGCGTCGTTTTATTACTTGACCTTGGTGACGCACATGCGCAATTGAAACCGTGAAATGGCTTATTATATGTTTCCCATGCGCAGCATTGCTAATTAAAAATTTGTGTTGGTCTTTTGGGAAATCTTTTGTTTTCTTGCTTGCTGCCGTCTTTTCAATATCTCAATTTTAAAATTTCATTTTAAAATTGTATGCAACATATGTTCCATATTCTTTTTTTTTTCCAGAATAACTGTATTTCTTTTTTTCTCTTCTTCTTCAACTGGAGAAAACTTCAAAATGTTATTCTTTTTTTCCCTGCTGAACAAAGTTCAAGAGGAGACTGAAACATGCTCCATACATATGTGTGTTTGTGTGTTTGTATGTGTGTCTGTGTGAATATCCATGTGTGCTCAACATGTTAAAGTTTGCTTCTTCTCTGTCATTTCCAGCACAATTTCAATTGTGATTGCTTTGATAGATGAAGATGCTACTTCTACGTTTCAAATCAAATTTTGATGCTTTTTGTTTTGTCTAATGGGCTTCCAAATTTCTACAGAGAATTCTGAATGTAGCTTTTTTAGCAAATTTATTTAAAATTAATGAAAAACACTGCTTTTGTTTAATTTTGTTTTATCTGACAGGGCTTAATGGGTTTCCATACTTTTACACAGAATTCTGAAATTTATTAATTATGCTAATTTATGCAAATTTACTCAAAATTAATGAAAAATGATAATTCTACATTTATTTACAAAATACTAATCAAATAATAAATTGTTCATATTTATCTACATAAAACTATTCAAAATTACAAACGTTAATGCCAGTTCACTGATATACGCTTTTGGTAGGGACATAACACTGCCTTGTAACTTTACTTATGTTTGTGTACAGTATGATAATGTTTTAAAACAAAGCACTTTTGTTTTTCTCTCCAGGTTTTTGTTAGTATAATTCTTACATTCTATATTGTCCAGCAAGCTAAAATGCAGTTAAATAAGACGATAGGGGACAACAAACACATGTTGGCTGAAGAAGGTATTGAATCTGAAAAGAACGGATTCATCGAAGTTGAAACAATTCCAATGTTGATAGTAGAAGAGGAGTCAGAGATAGACACAACCACCATCATCAAAGAGAATGGAGCCCTGTCAAATGGTCACGCCCATTGTAATGGTAAATCATGAATATGGATGAGTATGCTATGTATTGAAACAATTAGACCAAGTTATATCAAACAGTAACATCTGTTGCATTGACAAATATCAATATTTATCAATATGCTATGTATTGTAACCATGGGATAGTTACATTATATCAAGGACCTCATTTCAAATCGTAATGAATATGGATGAGTATGCTATATACTCTACCAATTAGACTAAGTTATATCCAAAATGGACACCAATTACAATGACAAATCATGAACATTTATGAATGGTATGTATTCAAAAAATGAGATATTTATATAAAAGGGCCACACCATTGCAATGGCAAATAATATAGATATTCTTATGAAATCTATACTGATTCATTTAAATATTGCCCTGCCATCACTGGACACATTTCTTGACCTTGATGTTGTATTCGGCGAGGTCTTTAATGGTATGAGGATACCATAGTACAATACTAGACATGAAAATGACCCCAAAATGGTAAAATGCTGC
>JAOTQE010029466.1:0-10370 GCA_025631205.1 Nesometra sesokonis
GAGGGCTTAATCCTAGTGGCTATTTGATTAATTTTTTCGATCTTGTTCGGATTTTCTCTACTGTTACGTTTAACAATCAATATAATATTATATATATTGAAATGTTGATGAATAAATGGTGGTTTTTTGGCACAAAAGAGAAAAAAAGGTAAAATTTGGAAGATAATTAACCATGACCTACATGAATTCTTTTATTAAATAATGCACAGAAATGTTGATAATATTTGTGAGCTAATGAGAGCCCATGTGCTACAGTAAATCAAATCTAAGCATCACCCAGCTTTGTATTTTGCGGCCATTAATCCAAGATGTTGGACAGATCTTCACAGTGCTTATAAATGTCTTGCCCCCAGCCAAAATTCCTCGCTCCGCTTGCAAGTCCGAACTTCGAAACCAAGACAGGCTGATCTGGACAAAGTAAAAATGTACAGAGAAAAAAAAATGTCCCTATATATTTTTGAGTGGGGATCCCCACTTTTAAAATTTATAGTCCAAGATGCTCTATATGAGCGTTTAGAGGTTTATTATTTTCAAAAAGGGATCCTCCCCCTCCCAAACCCACCCCTGGCACATTCAGTCTTTCTGTGCTCTTTCCACTAAAATGGATTATGTACCCCCTTATCCCGTTCAAAAATATCTGGATCCGCCCCGGGGCCCCCTCACTTTCAAAAACGTTCAGCTGGCCCTGCATGGTAGTCAAGAAAGAGAACTACAGAAATGGTTAAAAAATCCGATGAACAATTTAATAAATTATTGTTTAAATCTTTTGATAGAAAATATTTGTTGTATTTGCCACAAAAAACATTATTTTTATTTATGAAGGCGTATTGATTCTTCAGTAAATTCACTAAAATGCTATGATTTACAAAATTTTGTCAGAGAATTTCGATTTCATTTTTTATACGCTATAGATACCATCGAGTGCAGTTATCCTCATCAACAATATAACAATCAATAGATATACAACAATACAAATACGAAGTGGAGGTTGCATATTTACATTATGATTACAAGGTTTAATAAGAAGAAAAGGGTTAATATTTAAATTATACATAAGTAAAAGATAGTGGGGAAGGTTAGGATAGAGAAAAAGAGAAGTCTCGGCATGAAATCAGCGAAGGAACATTACAATAGTTGTAACATGAGGAAGAAAGGAATTAAGAAGGTCATTGTGAGATTGGACAACTTTAAAAATAAATTGAACAAGAGAAAATTGTTGCATTTTTTTAAAAGGTATGGTGTTTAATTGTTGGAATACATTCCAGTAGGACGACGAGTTAGCAGTGCAGTCTTTACAAATAAGTTTTGCGATAAGATATTCAAGACGTTGGATAAGGAATTGAAGTTTAATTTGAGGAAGAAGCATAGAATAGAATGTTGGATATATGACTTATAGAGGTTGAAAAGAAATTTAGAATCAATTCTAGATTTTATATAAAAAGGATAAATTTTTTCGGACTATTGCTTTGTTCGGAAGATATTTTCCTTGCCTTTTAGATCATCTAATAGGCCTATTTTTATACATAGCTTAATTTAGCAGGAGGTTTACGGAGATGGATTCTTGAATGTTCCTTTCCAAATACGGGAATGCTTTTTTTTTTGCTTTTCCCATAGCATTCCCGTATTAATTGGAAAGGAAAATTAAAGAATCCATCTGGATACGTAAAATTATGAATAAATCATTAATACCAATAAAATACGGCTTTAGAAACATAAGCGTGATCTGGGTAGACCAGATTGCAAGAATTGGTAAAAATAGGTATCTCTATAATTTTAATATAAGTTTTGTCATTTACGAGAAGTCGCTTGCATTTGCCGCCAGAGTAACTGTCGGTAGAGCAAGTGTCGCAGGAGCAAATGTGACTGGAGCAAATGTCCGGAACATTTGTCGCAAATTAATTGCCGCACCTTATGAGCGATTATCGCTGAAACAAATGTCCTTGGAGCATTCGACGCCGGAGCATTTGTCACAAAGAAATTGTCGCCGGAACAAATATCGCCGGATCATTTGTCATACTTGGGGGGGGGGGGGGTGCAATTGTCGCTGGAGCAAATCGATGGAGCATTTGTCGAATTCTTCGAAGCAATTTTCGTTGGAGCATGTTGCCGGAGCATGTCATGAAACTCTATTAGTGCTGTCTGTGAGCATCATTGTAGTAGTGTAACAGTATAATTAATACTGCTACCCTATAAACGATCTTTTATTAGTAAATAACACGCAGTACATTAGGTATGCAAATCCAATTGGAAAAGTTAAAATATTACCGATGTCTAACTGGAAAATTTATTAAAAACAATATTCTCAACAATCGTAGACCTAAAATTCCAAAATTTAAGAAGGCGCATCTCCAGCTAAAAAAAACCCCTTTGGCAGAGGAAAACATAGAAGAAAAACAAATATTTACATGAATTTGAAGAAAAGTAAAATAATTATTGACCGTGTTTTACCTACAGACACAAATTCCGATGTTGGATAGAGTAAACTCTGGGAAGAAATCCCTATAAAATAGCTAGGAAATTAAAGATCTATAATTAATTTTTTTTTGTTGATTTTCATGATGTATTATTTAAAAAGATTCAATTTTAACTATAAATTATATTTAAGCAACAATCACCTACCTGCAGATATAAACAACACAAGCAAAATAACGAGAGTCATCTTAAACACAACCATGGTGACGCCTTACCAAATATCAACTAATCTTTTATGGTTTTACTGTTTATCTGCACTAGAAAGAACAATGTGCCCAGCGTTCCGCAACTTACTATTTTACATTGTGTAATTAGGGGTGTGTGGGTAACGCAATGTTTCAACTATTGTTGGTCTATACACAACGTTGACAAAACATTATCATGGCTTACAAACAAGATGAAAGAGCTCTATGCAGTTTCTCGATTTGTTTTTTGTCAATCACAGGGTATTATTCCATATTATAGTATATTATAAATAATCTACTGCGCGTTATGTCTGATCCGGAATCTCCTATTGTATCATTTCGTAAGCCGCCTAAGACTCGTGATAAAGATACTTTAAAATTCAAATTGACTCTCACCATAGCCATCTTTCACCCCTAGACTTGCCTATTTTTACCCGACCCGCTGCTCCTGCTTTTGTACTCCAAAAATATATATGTAGAAAAAAAATTCTCAAGGCTCTACGTGGCTCCTAAACCCACACATAATGTCATCATTTCGCTGTTAAAATACCTCTCAACTTTTCACCGGGCCCCTAACTTTCTAGCTTCGCTGGATCCGCTCCTGCACAATCTTGGACAGAGTTTGGTAACAATTTTCAATAATGAAAAGAGTCTATAATAGTGAATTGTCGCAAGCGGGCCGTAGCCACAGTTAAAAAACAGACGAGGCGAAGTCTGGGGCTCATGTAGGGTTCCAGGGACTGGAGCCCTCTGGTGGAGGCCAGAGGGTGAGACCCCCATAAAAAGCCAAATTTTGAGAAATTCAGACGAGGCGACCGACCGCCTCGTCTGCCTCATGCTGGCTACGGCACTGAAGTTGTACGGCCGAGCGGTTAAGGCAGGGGAACTGTGAACCATTCATAAACAACAGCACGGGTTCGAGGCCAATCACAATATATAATTTGGATGATAGCAGTTTAGAAACAACTCAAACCAAACACTACAAGTTTTTTTTATATTTCATTTTTACTAAAAGATACTTTATTGATACATTTTAAATGGTGGTATACAAGGTATACATCGACCACGACCAGTTCTCTCTATATATATACAATTATAATACAGTATGTAATATATGATAGAGGGGAAACCACATTATTTAAATCCGCATAGTAAAAAAAAAAATGACAATTACTAAACACGATCATTACAAAAATTATTAACCTACATTACAAGATATGTTAATCGTGGTGTATGTGTATCCAAGTGACACGTTAAATTCGCTGGTTTTATATAATTATTTTAATACTACTTTAAAAATTCTCCAAATTTGTAAAAGTGATATTTTGTAATGTCTTTATAGATTATAATTGATAGGAAGCTTAATGATTAGCTTCGAGATAACAATTATTCCTGTAAAGAGTTTCAATGCTAAGTGACGTCACTCATAGAATAAAAAAATACCGTTGTGTATTCATTGTAAATTTGATTTTAATAAATGCGTTCAAAAGATCTAACTTGTTCATCTGAGAATAGTTGCTCTTCATAAAATAATAAAGTGTGCCAGATATTTAATGGCGTTCAAACAAACTGTTACAATAAAATATGGCGTATCTGTTACAGATCAGATTACACGTGGTTGCAGAAAATATTGTTTTTTTTTGTCTAGGTTTGTGACATCAATGCTTTACTACATAATATTTGAGAAATGTTTTATTTAATTATTTTGTAGACTGGTTGCTTCTTGGTAAGTGATCTATGGATCATGATATCCACGCTTTATTACATACATATTTCTTAATTTTGTAAAAGTAAATGATTGAACGTCTTCTCATGATATTCATTCTCTGTTTTTACAAAAACTAATACAAGAACAATATAACCTACACACATAAATGTGGATAAAAACCAATAGAAGATTACAATAATATTAACATCCAAACACATACGTATCATTAAGGTTTATAATGTCAAACAAAAGCCAAAATTTACTTTTTACCCTCCCCATTCAAACCAATGAAAAGGTCCACTAGGAAATTAAAACAATGTTTTACAAACTTAAAAACAAAAAAAAAAAAAAAAAACATGAACAAAACAACTTTTAACTTATTAGTTTGAAAATACAACTTACTTACGTTTTACAACACGATCACATATACAGTAGTACATAACATACACCTACAACACCTCCCAGTTTGCCTGAGAAACTGTATTTGGTGATTTCAATGTCAATTTTAGCTTGAAAAATCCTGATCATACCTACCATAAATGTTAAACATTGGAGGGCACAAAGTATGTTTAATTTTGTTATCAGAACTCATCACTTAATAGGTATATAAACAGCATGAATTACAATGTACGAAAAACATTAATTATATGATATCTACATTATAATATATTTACATATAATGAAAACACATTACTTAATTATATTACAAATATATATTACAAACATTAACTAACGGTGTTAACATACAATCTAGATTACTTTACAGTACTTGCAATACAATTGCACTGAATACACCTGCAACAACTTATAATATTTATTTATACCACTGTATTTATTTCTTTTTAGCAGCACTGTAGCTTGGTGGTTGACATGCTTGCCTAGGAATCCTAAGGTCACAGGTTCAATCCTGACCAAGTAATGAGCAGGGTATACAGTCAGATGTGAATAAAATTTTTAAATATTTAATTCATAATAACCAACCAACCAACCAATCAATCAATCAATCAAATAAATCAATCAATTATCACTATGTTAATTAAATCAAAACTTAGGAAGAAACGGTTGTATAAAGAAACCTGTTTTCCACAATTTTCAAATAAAAGTTGTAAGTCAGTGCCGTAGCCAGCATGAGGCAGACGAGGCGGTGGCCTCGTCTGAAATTTTCAAAATTTGGCTTTTTAAGGGGGAACTCACGCTCTGACCTCCAAGAGAGGGTTCCAGTCCCTGGAATCCTACATGACTTCGTCTCCTCTGTTTTTCAACTCTGGCTACGGCCCTGTAAGTGTACGATATCTAATTAATGACGCAGGCAGGGTTAAAATCACGTACGGTCAAAAAGAAGGCAGGGTTAGAAACACGTAGGGTCAAGAAGAAGGCAGGGTTAGAAACACGTAGGGTCAAGAAGAAGGCAGGGTCAAGAAACATGTGGTGTCAAGAAGCAGGCAGGGTCAAGAAGCAGGTGGTGTCAAGGAGCAGGCAGGGTCAAGAAGCAGGTGGCGCCAAGAAGCAGGCAGGGTTAGAAACACGTAGGGTCAAGAAGAAGGCAGGGTAAAAACAAGTGGTGTCAAGAAGCAGGCAGGGTTAAGAAGCAGGTAAGGTCAAGAAACAGGTGGTGTCAAGAAGCAGGCAGGGTCAAGAAGGATGTGGTGTTAAGAAGCAGGCAGGGTTAAAAACACGTACGGTCAAGAAGAAGGCAGGGTTAGAAACACGTAGGGTCAAGAAGAAGGCAGGGTTAGAAACACGTAGGGTCAAGAAGAAGGCAGGGTCAAGAAACATGTGGTGTCAAGAAGCAGGCAGGGTCAAGAAGCAGGTGGTGTCAAGGAGCAGGCAGGGTCAAGAAGCAGGTGGCGCCAAGAAGCAGGCAGGGTTAGAAACACGTAGGGTCAAGAAGAAGGCAGGGTAAAAACAAGTGGTGTCAAGAAGCAGGCAGGGTTAAGAAGCAGGTAGGGTCAAGAAACAGGTGGTGTCAAGAAGCAGGCAGAGTCAAGAAGCAGGTGGTGTCAAGAAGCAGGCAGGGTCAAGAATAAGGTGGTGTCAAGAAGCAGGCAGGGTCAAGAAGCAGGTGGGGTCAAGGAGCAGGTAGGTGAGGAAGCAGGCAGTGTCAAGAAACAGGTGGATCAAGAAACAGGTGGGGTCAAGAAGCAGGCAGGGTCAAGAAACAGGTGGGGTCAAGAAGCAGGCTGGGTAAAGAAACAGGTGGTGTCAAGAAGCAGGTGGGTGAGGAAGCAGGCAGTGTCAAGAAGCAGGTGGGTCAAGAATCAGGCAGGGTCAAGAAACAGGTGGGTTATAAACAGTCGGTGCCAATTAGCAGGCAGGGTAAAAAAAAACAGAGAGGGGTTAAGAAGCTGGTGGGGTTAAGCAACTGGCGGTGTCAAGAAGCAAGAGGGCCAAGCGACAGGCGGTGTCAAGAAGCAGGCAGGGTCAAGAAGCAAGTTGAGTCAAGAAACAGGCAGGGTGAAAAACAGAGAGGGGTTAAGCAGCTCGCGGTGTCAGGAAGCAAGTGGGCCAAGAAACAGGAGGTGTCAAGAAGCAGGCAGTGTTGAGAAGCAGGTGGTGTCAAGCAATAGGTGGTATCAAGAAGCAGGCAGGGCCATAAGGCAATTTGGGTCAAACAACAGGCAGTTTCAAAAAGCAGGCAGGGTTAAAAAGCAGGCAGGGTGAAGAATCAGGTAGGCCTAGTAACAGGCGGAATCAAGAAGCAGGCAGACTCAAAAAGTAGTCAGGGTCAAGAAGCAGGAGAGGTAAAAAACAGGCGTGTTAAAAATGCAGGCAGGGTCAAGTAACAGGAGGGGAAAAAACAGGCGAGGTTAAGAAGCAGCAGGATCAAGTAGGTAGAATAAAGAAGCAGGTGGGGTTAACAAGTGTAGACCGTTTAAAAGCAGAAAGGGTCAAAATAAAGCTCTATACTTTATTATTTATTTATTAGTCTGATATTTGAATTATACAGTGGTGGGTGTGCTAACATTTAAAGAATTTTTATTAAAAAAAAAATTATATTCATTAGTTTTGGTTGGTACCACATGAATTATTTATTACTATACATATTTTATACAGAACAATTTAAAGGCCAACATATCTTCATGTTTCCGAAGCTCAACATATTTTTGAATTGGGTCAGGCTGTTGGGAAATCGTTTATTTTAGTAGCCACTTGCTACTATACAGTACGTTCTATAACTTCATCTTCTTTAGTTACGTTGGATTTTAGGATAACTTTAAGGTATCTCTTACAACTTTTGTGATAACTTTATTCCTACAATTTTCTGGATATTTTTATGTATTTAGTAAAAAAATCGTGAAATCTGCAAATTAAAAAAAAAGCAAGCGGAGGCTGATTTTCAAGATTTTGGATTGGTCAGGCTTGGGCAACATAAAATTTTATTTATCATATTTACATACAACAGTGGGAAACATGACAATTACAGAATTAATTAAAAATATACGAAACAATACAATAATAACATCTTTATACAATTTTTAGACGTAATATAAAAATGGAAAATATATTATTATGGTATCAGGTATAATTCCCTGTACATTCAGGTGAGATTTAAAACTTAAGACCTCAAACCAGGTATAAACTAAGTCTGCTGGTGGTAATGATAAAGTGGTTATGTAATGGTAAAGCAAAATACATTAAAAGTAACAGAAATAATAATTTATACGTCTACACTACAGAAATGTTCATACCTCAGGAGTACTTCTGGATGTACTGTAGTGTAGACATATTAATTAATTATTTCTGTTAATATCTAACACTATGTATGAATCTCCACTTTTACATTAAAAGTAGCACGAATAAAATATAAATTACTATATTTATAATGCTTGTACAAGATTACGTTGTATTTTCTTAAATTTAAATGTTCAATTTATATGCATATATGTTGGCATGCATCATATTGTAGAGAATCTTGATAGTAGTCAAGTTTGCCACTTAAATATGCAGAAGAGACATACAAAGTTAATAAGTCTGTATTTATACTTTAAAATGTGGTTATGCTATATCAAACCAAAATATATCAAAACTATTACTAAAAATATAATATTTATATAAAGCTATCTTTGTATTATCTTTAGAGCATTTTGTATTTTATTACATTTAATGTCCAATGTCATGATACATTTGATTGGAGAGCATTTTGGTAACAATTAACTTTGCACATGTTATTCTGAGGCATTTTTGTGTATATATTATATTGCCTACAAATAATAAATTAAATGAAAGAACGTTGGAATCATTCTTATTGAAACTTCAAAGTTTAAGTAGCTCTAATATTAGGTTGTTTTCACCTGACTACATATACTGTTATTTTAGAAATATTTTTACTTTATGTATGACATCCACCTTTTTACATTATAAACGAAATAAACAATCTTAACGTAGAGTTCAACAGAACAGTTCAACCCTTTTCGTAAACAAATTTAAATGCACATGTGCAATATTTACACACAGTTCGGTAACTCATACATGCCAACACTTCTGTTTTGGTTTGGAGACTCCTCTTTTAAATCTGGTTTCTGGCAATTTTTCAAATTTTATAAATAAACTTGCAGATATGTTATTTTGCATTTTTTTAGCAAAAAATATAAACAACCCTCAATATCTTTGTTATCAATTACATTTTTTTTTACTTGAATGCCTCACAATGTGAATGAGAATGCTGGCTTATGTTAAAATTTGTCTGGTTATTTATACTTTTACTGAGGGCGATATCGTATCTCACATAGTCGCTACAGCCATGATGGTTCAGGCTGTCACTATTAATTTCATGTTTTTATCAGGATATCTCTAAGACAAAGAAAAGAAATGTGATTAAACATTAAACAGCTTAAACCTCCAGGGGTTTAACTCTCCCATTATGTTATTCTCCTCCTTGATGGCCATAGCATGGGAGGGGAACCCTGCACCATGGGCCCATACCAAAATCGTTTGTGGTTTGTGGCAATTTCATGTTTCATTTCATTTTGTGGCAAAGTTGCCATATATGTACCATAGTTGTCAATGAAATTCCATTCACTTATGAAATAAATGTTAAGATTTATGTAGTCAAGTGAAAACTACCTAACGGTGAGATGAGAGAAATGGTGTAAACACATTTATGAAAAATATAAACATGATTCAATTAGGACTGGATTCATTATGTTTGCTTCCTCATCATTATCTTATTCATCCTCATCCTCATCTTGAAGTAAATGCTGCCGAACATCTACAAAAAAATAAGACAAATTATAAAAATTTGATATAAAAAATGCAGATTAGGACTATAAACGATAGACCCAGTACACAAATATCTCATGGACATTAACAAACCCAGTGCATCTTTCAAGATGGTCCATACACAACCCCTGTTGTGGACAGAAAAAAGAGCACAAAAACAAGGCAGTCCTTGCTGTTTGACATGATCTGACCCTAGGGGAGTAGAAAGTCATATGAATGTCTAAAATCTGGTCAATAGCACCTAGGAATGCAAGGCAATATATAAATCAAACTACATTACATTAAATTGATTTCCACACAAATTAAGAGTGATGCTGTTCTCTATAGTCAATAGCTTTTTGAATAGATTTATGATCTTTTTAATACTCAGTAACTTGTATTTAATTGTACATTTTTTTAACTTTTGTATTTTATCAGTTGTATTTTATCAATCGTATTTTGTATGTATTGTTGTCTGGGACCTCTGGCTTATGAGCCATAGAGCACTGTCTCTTTAGAAGTCCCATACCAACTTAAAATGAAATTACAAACAGGTGATATTATTTTAATGTTTCAGAAATGCATTCAGCATAATTTATGTATCTATCAAATGTCATATTTTCTGTTTTTGTATTGTCCTAGCCTAATTATAAACCATAGTAAATGAGGCATGGCACGGCAAAACCACCAAGTTGTAGGAAAATTGAAAATTGAGTTATTGTCACAACCCAGGGTTCGAATTTCCCGACGGCAACGACGGCAAAAGCCGTAGAAAGGGCACCGAGTTGCCTTAGTAAACCCTATGC